>JAOSBN010165268.1:0-53161 GCA_027563595.1 Erythroxylum suave | reverse complement strand
CATGAATTAGGAGTCAGCAAATGCATAAATACTTAAGAAAGCAGGGCCAATTCATAGTATAAATCTGGTTCAATCAACCTATATAACATCATTTTGCCTCATAGTCATAGGCATTCCCATAGTGAAATCCGTTACGATTCGTTCCCATTTCCACTCTAGAACAGATAATGAATGAAGCTTCCCAACTAGAGCCTGATGTTTAGCCTTAATCTATTGACAAACCAAACACTTAGCTACATAATCTGCAACTTATTTCTTCGTCCATAGCCACCAGAAATATTGCTTTAGCTTATTATACATCTTGATCATACCAAGATGCATAGCATAAGTTACTATATGCACCTACTCTAGAATTTCGTTCTTAATTCATCTACATTAAGCACATACAATCTCTATTTTAACCACAATGCTTCATCTCTCAATTCAAATTCAGAATCTAGATTCACCTTAATTTTCTAAATTAGTTTTGCCATTTCAGGATCTTTATTATGAACTCTTCTAATCTCGCCTTGCAACATTAGCCTCAGTTTTAGTGTAGCAATCAAGGCTTCATTTTTCTCTACATTTAACTCCATATTCAAAGCTCTCAATTGAACTAGGCTCAGTAACCTCAATAACTGAATATAAGCTACACTGCTATTCCACTTCCTACTTAATGCATCTATCACTATATTCACTTTCCCCGGATGATACTCAATCGTACAGTCATAATCCTTTAGCAACTTAATCCATCTTCTCTTTCTCATGTTCAACTCTTTCTGACTTATCTCCATATAAATAATATCTCCATATCCTTAGAGAAAAGACTACTGTTGCAAGCTCTAAATCATGTACCAGATAGGTCATCTCCTAAGATCTTAATTGTCTCGATGCATAGGCTATCACCTTGCCATACTGCATCAACACACATACCAATCCTTGATGTAAAGCATCACTGTATACTACATAACCACTAGTTCCTAATGGAATAGTCAACATCGACATTATAGTCAACTGATGTTTCAATTCCTTAAAACTTCTTTGACACTCATCATTTAATTTGAAGACCATATTCTTCCTCAAAAGTTTAGTTAGAGGGGTTGAGATCAAAGAAAATCCCTTGACAAACCTCCAGTAATATCTAGCTAATCTTAGGAAACTCCAGATTTCAGACACATTCTTTGGAGCCTCCCATTTCATTACTGCCTTTATCTTCATTAGATCCACTTGAATACCTTTCCCATTTACTATATGACCCAGAAAAACTAATTGATCTAGCCAAAACTAACATTTACTAAATTTGATATATAGTTGTTTCTCCTTTATAATCTGTAGTATCACTCTCAAGTGCTCAACATACTCTTCTCTGCTCTTTGAATGCACAAAAATGTCATCGATAAAACTACCACGAAGTGATCCAAGTAAGGCTGAAACACCTTATTCATCAATGTTATAAATGCAGTTGGGGCATTAGTAAACGCAAACGGCATTTCTAAGGACTTAAAGTGTTCATACCTGCTTCGGAAATCACTTTTCAATACATCAACCTTTGTTATCTTCAACTGATAGTACCCAGATCTCATATCTAACTTAATGAACACTAGAACTCCCTGCAACTGATAAAAAGAATCATCAATTCTAGGAAACGGGTACTTGTTCTTCACTGTGACCCAATTTAGTTGCCTATAATCGATGCATAGTCTCAATGTTCCATCCTTTTTCTTCACAAATAAGACCGGAGCTCCCCAGGGTGAAACACTGAGTCTAATGAACCTCCTTTCTAACAACTCTTGTAACTGACTCTTCAACTCCTTTAGCTCCATAGGTGCCATCCTCTATGGGGGAATAGATATAGGAGTAGCAGCTGAAAGTAAATCAATTATGAACTCTGCTTCCCAATCTGGAGGTAAGCTAGGTAACTCTGCAAAAAACAGATCCAAGAATTCCCTAACCATAGGAATGTCTTACATATTTTGCTCAGTTCGGGTATCAATGAGTGGGCCAAATAAGCCTCACATCCCCTTGCATCAACCTCAAAGCAATCACAAATAAAATCAGTTTTGATGGCACTGCTTGGCTAATACCTTTGAACATTACTCTCGGCTGATTAGGAGATTCAAATATTACCTCCTTAGTATAACAATTCATGATGGCCCTATAAGTAGTGAGTCAATCCATTCCCAGAATAACATCAATTTCCTTTAGCAGTAACACAATCAAATCTGCCTCTAACTCTGCCTGATTAATTTGAATCAAACACCTCTTATAGACTTCCCCTATCGCAAAGGTACTACCTATGGGTATACTTAACTCTAAGAACTAAATACAACACTTCACTAAACATAATTCTTTCTCCTATTATATTCATCCATTATATCCTTGCAAAATTATTATTTACTCCATGGCAATTCAAAAATCATAGTTTATTTTACATAAATCTATCCCACTAAAAAGCCCCAAAACTAGAAATTTAGGTTAGGAAAACTTACCAATTTATCTTCCAATCTCTTGATATTCAATAAGTACCTCCACTTGATCAAGATCTCTCTAATTTATTCTCCAAAACCATTAAAAATGGTAGCTGTGCTCTGCTTCTCCGTCCTTGGCCGAATGTCCCTTCCTCTCTCTTCTTTTCTCCTTTTTGTTTGGTCTCTCACGTTCATATTCAAATGAAGACAAAAGTATTGTTTTATTCTTTTTAATGTTCATTTAATGGATTCCATACTTCACCTTCCTATTGGTTCTCTTCTAATGACTCAGTATTCCATTAGAACCATGTAAAATGACCAAATTACCCTTAATGACATGTAAAAGGACCAAATTGTCCTTTATTGAATTTAATTCATCAACTAATTGAATTAAATTCTAAAAATATTCCGAAACCATCTTACCATTGAATTAACCATGAAATACTCTAATTAGGGTCAATACTTATTGATTGGATGCTTTAAATTTTTTTGAATGGGTTTAAAATCATTAATACCCATTACTTTCCAAAAAGGACATTTTAGTCCTAAAATTTCGGAACTCGCGAAATCCATCCTATAGGACTTATTTTCGATCCATTTCAGTATCATTAAACTTTAATACTTATTCAAGATATTTTTCATCATTTCGAGGTTGGGTCCCATAAAAAATTACTATTCATCTGAAAATAGATTTCACGAAACCTAAAAATTTATATTTAATGAAAGGAAAGTTTCGGGGTTTTACATTAACCTTATACTAATACTTTGACATGATTGATTCTTTTATTAAATCAATTGGATGTTTGATATATTGTGATCTGATTACGTATTTTGTTTATGTTCTAATAAATTGAGAATATTAGATCATAATCTGATTTCATATGTAGAGATTGAGAAATCCTAATGTGAATAGATCTACCGTAATTAAGAGTTAATTGCAAACCTAGAGATATGATGACATAAATCTTCTAGATTATGACCAAACCTAATAGAGAGACTCATAAATCGGTAACATAATCCTATAAGATTTAGCTTGACTAATTAAGCTAAAGACCTTAGGATTAGTTGTTAGTAGACTCAAGGTTAGTTATTTGCATACTGTAGGAGTCTCCATGGTCCAATATATTAACAAGACAATTGCATGATAAAAGATCAATCTGTTGAAGGTTTAAGGGGATTCAAACCTAAGTAGTAATTTCTGATAATGATAGTTTTTTAAAAGCGAATTCCACTATCTTTGTATTCATTATCTTTTCTTATTTCTTAAGTGTTTTATTCTTTATTTTCTTTTTATTAAAAATCTAAAAGAAATCTTTAGATTAGATAATAGGGGAAGGATAATTACTAGTATTTATCGCCTTTGTGGGATCGACTCGTAATTGTCGGTCCTAGCTACAACTACGTCGTTCGCTTACGGCTATTACATAATTGACCAGCTAATGAAATAGGTCAATGAACCTCACTACTAGTCAATATTTTTACAAACTCACTAAAACTTGATTTGGTTAACCATAAAGTTATATTGGTTTACCAGTAAGGCTATGTTGTCGATTATTAATGCAATTAAACTCCTTACAAACTCCCTAAAAATACAAAAAAATGATTTTTGAGGATATTGATTGAACACATTATAATATATTCAACATGTCTTAAAAAGTTAAGGAATAACCTTAAAAATCAAATCAAAATATTGAAAAACATAATTAATTAGTTAAATATTAATGAAGAAAGAGTTAACTCATATAAGTGGATCTTGTAATTGACCTTTTCAGGTAAGCTATGATAGTGGTATCTAGTGGGTAATTTTTTATGGGCATCCTTCTTAGCAGCTAAGTATAGAACTAGAGATGATCTGGAGGCAATTCAACCTAGACTGATGAACTGTCTGGTTTGGAAAAGAATGCCGGATAATCTTGAGTAGATTCAGGATTGTATTGCTCACTCTGGTAAAAAACTTATTTGGAAGGACACCACTACTGGGGAATTGTCAATGTCTTGTTCTTATAACCATGTTAGAGATTTGGGCACACCAACTATAATAGATTGTAATCCTTGGCATGAAGGAATTCCTATGAAAGTATGACTTTTCATGCTATTTATGGAAAATAAGCTTCCTCTAGATATTGACTTCTAAAGGCTAGGGATTTTTAGACCTTTAAGATGCAATTGCTATTAGAATGGTTGCGAAGAATCTTTAGATCATGTATTCCTTCTTAGTGATTGGGCTAGGCACCTTTGGAGGTTTTTCAGTATGCCCTTTGATTTAGCGAATCCCTACTTTAGTCAAAGAGATATGGTAATACGGTGGTGGTCAGTTGGGGGAAATCTAGCTATGAGATTGGTCTTTTATGCGTTGCCATCTTTCATTAGCTGAAGTATTTGGAAGATGCGTTGCTCGGGAAAATATGTTAGGTCGCCTCCTCCGATCTCTCTAGTAATCTTAGACATTATTGATACTATCTCTTATGTTTTATAGAATTCTCTTTCTTTAGCCATTTTAGGTTAACATTTGTAAGATGTGGCCGAGACTGTTGAAAGGAACGTTCAGTCCCGCAAGGTCTCCCTAGTGCATTAGTGTAAGCCCTCCTCTAGATTTCTGAAGCTTAATACTAATGGTGCATCGAGAGGGAACGTAGGGCTAGGTGGAGATGGCAGGATTGTTCGAGATGAGTTGGGAAGATGCGTATGGCATTCACATTCCCTATGCAACACGCTACAGGCTTAGAAGTAGAAACATAATCTCTTTTGCAAGGATTGAAGCTTTGTGTTGAATTATTAACTAATTCTCAGGTAATAGTTGAGTTGGGCTCCAAAGTTTTGGTTGAAATGTTCCTTGTTAGAGTTCAGATTCCATGGAAGTTGATGGATTGGTTAGTTGAGATATTGAGGTTCTCTTTTATGGATGGTTTTTTTCATTATTATGGAGAGGCAAATTAAGTTGCAAATTTCTTAGCACATCTGGGATGTTAGTTGGATGGTTTGACCACCTACGATACTCAATCACTGATACCTCTTACCTTGAGGGGTATATTGGAGTTAGATAGGTAAGGCTTGCCTTTATTAAGAGTTAGAACTGTTTAAATGTAATATATAATAACAATGCTGGTGTAGGGATAGACATCGTTGCATGTATCACATGCATATGTATGCAGCAGAAGTGTCAGAATCAAGATTCTGACACCATGACAACCCAAAACTATAAGATCATACAAGCATGCAAGGATATGTAAGGAACATGAAAGAACAAAACTTTTTACCTTTTGTTTCTCCTCCTTTCTTGTTTCTTCTCCTTGTTTAGGCTGTTGCAAACACCAAACCCTTCCTTGATAACCTAAAAACATGTAAAGAAGGAAGATGAAACAAAGTGTAAGGGTGTTAGAACACGAAACTTGATGAATTCAAGTAAATGTTCAAATGAAAGATAAATCAAGGTTATCTTGCATGCATGTTGATTTATAAAAAAATTGCATAAATTGCATCAAGATAACTCAAGAACTCTTCTTACTCTTTTAGAACTCTTCTAGATCCCTTTCTCTCTCACTTGAGTGTGTAAGGAGTGATTAAGCCATGTGTACATAAGTGAAGAACTCACTTATATATAGATTCATGCCCTCTGTCATGATCGTGGCCTTTTTAAAAAGTAGGCTCGCCTTCGGCGCCTACTTTAATTTAGCCATACACACTATGTTTTTCCTCTGATCTTTTATGCATGTGACCTTTAAGTTCTCAGTTATTTAAGGCACTTGGATTAACTTTTATTTCAATCCAACCTTGAAGAGTTTTATGATGCCATTTTGCCGGAATATAAGGGAATTAACACATGAACTCTTTGATAGTTAATTATCCAACTTATGAACCTTCCATAGACAATTACTATGCAGTTCATCCTTTCACCATACTATACCCTATTTGGTTTGAAGTATGGGCTATTTGTTAACTCTCACTAGACTGACTACATCACATTTAATCCAAATGATATTAGTTTTTCTCATAGGATTTCATTACCTTTATGTGTCATTGAAGACTCTCTTCATGACACATAGTTGCTCTAGCCAGAGGCTCCTGAGTAATGACCCTGACAAAAGGCCGTGGGCATCATCTCCTCCTATCAAGAGTGGTGAATCCTTTATAGGCTACCCAATTACCTTCGAATACCTTTAGCGATACCCAATCACCAACTTGAGAGCGATTTCGTCTTGAGGTAACAAGAAATGATGTCAAAGCACAGGATTAGTATCAAAGATATCCTTGAGTACCTCAAGTCTTAGGATATTTGCACCATTGCTATGATGAGATTAATCGTTGACATTTGATAGATCATCCATATGATAATCTCATAGCGGTTCATCCGATGTACTTACTACCCTTAGTAAGCATCCACATGTTAACTCTAAACATCTCATGCTTAAAGTTTGTGAGATCCACTACTTGATCAAATAAAGAGTATAACATGTGTTGGCCTGTCTAGATTAATAATGTCTTGCCTTAGTAATCTTATGATTAAGGATTATTTAGATATTAACATAATTACACATGATAAAAACTTCATTATTATGATCTCATTATGATTTCGTTCATGCTATGTTTTGTATCTTGAACTTCATTAATTCGATTTAAGATCATTATCAATTCATATATAAAATAATATCAAATTAATGAAAAATGCCTTTCATTTTATTAATAAAAACAAAGTTCGTACAAAAGTGCTAAAGGTGATTGCCTTTAGAGCACTACTATAACAATCTCCCACTTGCACTAAAGTCAATTGCCTTTGTATCTAATACCATAGGCAAGTACACAAGAATCAACTTTCGCTTGAGGAAGTGGCTTAGTCAAAGGATCAATGATGTTTTGATTTGTGGGCACTCTCTCAATCTTCACATCACCTCTATCAATTATCTCCCTGATCAGGTGATATCTCCTGAGTACGTGCTTAGACCTTTGATGAGACCTCGGTTCCTTGGATTGAGCAATAACCCCATTGTTGTCATAGTACAACAATATTGAGTCTACTATGCTAAGAGCTACTCTAAGTCCCACGAAGAACTTCTTGATCTAAATAGCTTCTTTTGCCACTTCCATAATTGTAATGTACTCTAACTCAGTCTTCAAATCTGCAATCGTCTCTTGTTTGGGCCTCTCCAACTGACTGCTCCACCATTTAGCGTAAAAACATAACCTGACTAGGATTTAGAGTCATCCTGGTCAGATTGAAAATTGGCATCGGTATGCCCACTCACTACGAGATCTCCATTTCCATATATCAAGAATATATCCTTAGTCCTTCTCAAGTATTTTAGGATACTCTTGACAACCACTTAGTGACCCTCCCTAGGATCCGATTGATATTTGCTCATAACATTTAGAGCACACGATATATCAGGTCTTGTACATAACATAGAATATATAATTGATCCTACTACTGAAGCATATGGGATCATCCTCATGTGAGTCCTCACATCTTATTTCTTGAGACATAAAAATTTTAAGAGTTTTATCCCTTGAGTCATGGGAAGAAACCCTCTCTTGGATGCTCCATGCTGAACCTATTTAGCACTTTGTCTATGTATGTTGACTGTGAAAGACCTAGTAACTTCCTTGATCTATCTCTATAGATCTTTATTCCCAATATATAAGTTTCTTCTCTAAGGTATTTTATGGAAAAATTCTGGGACATCCAAACTTTGATTGATTGCAAACTAGAGATATCATTTCCTATTAGTAATATATCATCCACATATAACACAAGGAATATGATAGCACTCCCACTAACCTTCTTGTACACACAAGGTTTATCAAGATTTTGTGAGAAACTAAACTCTTTGATTGTATCATCAAATTAGATGTTCCAAATCCTAGATTTTTGCTTCAATCCATAAATAGATTTCTTAAGCTTGCATACCCTTTTACCATCTTTGGATACGAAGCCCTCAGGTTGTATCATATATATATCCTCACTTAGGTTTCCACTTAGGAAAGCTGGCTTTACATCCATTTTCCATACTTTATAATCATAATGAGCAATAATAGCTAGGATTATTCTTATGGATTTAATCATGGTTACGGGGCTAAATGTCTCGTTAAAGACTAGGATCATAGTCAACTCCTTATCTTTGACGTTAACCTTTAGCGACCAAACTCGTTTTGTAGGTATTCACATTACCTTCCATGTTGATTTTCTTCTTGAAAATCCACTTATACCCTACTGATTTTAACCCTTTGGGTGGGTCAACCAAAGTCCATACTTAGTTTTCATACATGGAATCCATTTTGGACTTCATGGCTTGAAGCCATTTTTTAGATTATGAACTCTTTAGAGCCTCTTCATAGGTTATAGGCTCATCATCTTCTATGAGCAATATGTCATTTTGTTCATTTATAGAAATCCATATCTCTTTAGAACGTTACATATCCTACTTGATCTACGAACATTTTGTGTGTCAGAAGGTTCAACTATTATCTCATCTTCATGAACAACAATTTCGGGTAGGCAGTTGATCTGTATTTATTTGAGCATCATAAACTTCATTAAGTTCAACTTTTCTCCCACTATCTTCTCTTATAAGAAACTCTTTCTTTAAAAAGATATCATGCTTTAAGACAAAAACCTTTTGATCTAAAACATTATAGAATTGATATCTAATCATTTCCTTAGGATATCCTATAAAGAAACATTTATCAAATTTTGCTTCAAACTTATCTGATTGAATCCGCTTCATATAAGCCAGACAACCCAAACTTTCATATGAGAAAGTTATGGCCTTTTGCTAGTCCATATCTCATATGAAGTAACTTTAACTACCTTTGAAGGAACTTTGTTTGTCACATAAATAGTAGTCTCCAGTGCATAACCCCAAAAGGATTTCAGTAGATTTGCTAAGCCCATCATTGACCTTACTATGTCCAACAAGGTTTGGTTTCTCCTTTCAGTTACACCATTTTGTTGTGGTGTGTAGGTGGAGTCCACTGGGATGCTATCCCATTATCTCTAAGATAAGTTAGAAATTCCTTGTTTAAGTATTAAGACACTTCGATTCGCCACCTCGATCTGATCGAAGTGTCTTAATACTTCTATCAAGTTGTTTCTCTACTTCATGGCTAAATTGTTTGAATATTTCAAATGCTTCAAACTTATATCTCATTAGATACACATAACCATATCGTGAATAATCATCGATAAAATTAATGAAGTATACAAAACCACCTCTGGCATAAATGGGCATTGGACTAAATACATCTGAATATATTAGTTCTAATAACCCATTCATTCATTCTCCTTTTCCTTTAAAAGGTAATTTAGTCATCTTACCTAACAAGCAAGATTCACATGTGCCATATGATTTATAATCAAATGATCCATGGATACCATTCTTGTGTAGCTTAATCATGCATTTCTTACTTATATGGTCAAGTCGACAATGCCATAAGTAAGATGATTTTATGTTATCTCGATTTTGTCTTTTATTATCATTGATATTTAAAATTGGATTGGACATATCTAATAAGTAAATTCCATTGCACATTATAGTGGTACAACATTTCATTCAATTTAATTAAACAACCATTGCTTGAAAAAGTTAAATGAAATCTCGCTTTATTAAGATATGGAATAGATACAATGTTTTTAGGCATAAAGTTTACATAATAACAATTTTCCAAAACTAACTCTAGCCCACTAGGAAGATACAAAATACATGTTCCTACAGCTAATGCAGTAACTCTTGCTCCATTTCCCACACGTAGATCCATCTCTCCCTTCTTAATTGGTCTACTATCCCTGAGACCTTGCATATCAACACATATGTCTGAGCCATGTCTGATATCTAATACCCAAATGTTATGATTAGAAATAGTATTATCCTCAATGAAAAATATCATACCTAAAGTAGATATCTAATGCCTCCTTCTACTTTAGTGACTCGAGATATGCTTTATAGTTCCTCTTCTAATGTCCTTCTTTGTTGCAATGGAAGCATATCCCCTTTGGTGTTGTCTCCTTCGCCTTCTCCTTGGATATACCTCCCACTGACTTCTTAGACTTCTTCTTCTTCTTTTGGTTCTTCTTTCGAGAACCAGAAGTAGAGTCCACTAGCATCACAACCTTATTGTCTTTCTTGACAGTTTGCTCAGTTGTTTTGAATAGATTAATCAGCTCAGGAATCATTGTGGATATTTGGTTCATCGGATAGTTAAGCATAAACTATGAATTACTATCAATTAAACCAGTCAGAATTAAGTCTATACTTAATTCATATCCATTATGAAGCCCAAATTGCCAAATCTCTCATTATATCCATTCATCTTCATCACATACTATACTAAAGATGATCCCTCAGCCATCGTAGAATGGAAAAGCAATCTCGAGGTCTCGAACCTTTCAGACCGAGCTTGCTCATCAAACAGTTCCCTTAGATGGTAGACTATGGTATGAGCATCCATAGCCTCATGCTGCTTTTGAAGTTCTGGTGACATAGAGGCTAGCATTATACAGCTAGCCAACTCACTATCATCCAGTAGCTTCTTGTAAACTCTCTGATCTTCATCAGATGCATCTACAGCAAGGGGATCGGGTAGTGGTTCATCTAGGACATATCTTATTTTTCAAATTTGAGAACAATTCTCAAATTTTGTAGTCAATCCAAAAGGTAAGGTCCCGTGAGTTTGTTATAATCTAGTAGGGAGCGTAGGTTCACATTAGATGACATCATGCGATTCAATAAACTAGAAGAATAAGAGACAGTGTTACACTTAATGCATATCGATAAGGACTTTATTAACATGCATTATGGGTCCTATTGTTCTTATTCAAATCCATAGCCTTCATTACGAATTCGAGAAAAATTATAATTTTTTTAATGGGTTGATATCTGATATCACCAAGAATGATCTTGGGTTTGCCCAACAAGCGGCCTTTGGTCACTCAGTAGGTATCATTTATACCAATTGTATTGATTTATGCAACTGTTGACTTTCGCCATCAACTGTTGATTTAGCACACTCATCAGGTCATCAACTCTTAATTTATATACATCCCACATATATAGCCTAACTTCTCCTTTATCTACGTTGACCTGGGTTTGCCCAACAAATCAATGCTTCTAGTTATGACCAACCCATTAATCCAAAAATCTAATTTCCATCGTTTGAACATATTCGTGTAGAGCGGGGTTGAGTTTGCCCAACAACTCAACTATAAAAGAACTTTGGTTCTTTCCATATCAATAGAAGGCGTAAGTCTTAATATTTCATTTGAGTGGTTTATTCTTTGGTCTCATCTATACTTGGATGATTTTGAATATGTATATCACATATATACATTTAGATTATGGACAACTCAATCGAATTGAGCTTATGTCCATAACTATCCTTAAAATGCATCTAATGCATGTATCGCACAAAGGAGTTTTAATTTAGGTTTAACTATGCATATAATGTTTGTGATTCGATTTAACTCTTCAACCTAATCGGGTACTAGTGTTAGTCTTGGCTAATCCAAATTATGAATGTGATTCGATTAGGAACCCTAAAATTTAATTATTTTGATGTCTAGATTAAACATTTTAATCTTAGTTTATATGCCTTTATATAGTCACGCTAGAATTGATATGCTCTACTTGGATTAATTCTAAATTAATCCCTAGGGTTTCCAACATTCATGTACACCAATTAGTCCTCTATAATATCCCTAAATCATCTCAAATTTATCTAAACAATTTTGGCACATGCCAAAATTATCTTGACGGCCAAATCGTCAAGATAAATAAGTTAACCTACTAGACACTAAAGAGACCGATTTGATGTTTGGAAAATTTACAAAATCCTAATTTCAAAAACGTGTATTAAGCATGTTATTATCATCAAAATAATACATTTCTTATCATATAAAAAGCTTATTTAGATCTCATAACCGAAATACATACATTATAAGTCACTAAGTAAGTCAACTCCATCTTCTTTCAAAAAGTTGACCAATGTTAACTTTGACTTTATTTATTAATCGAATCAAATTCAATTAATTTTGGAAAAATTCTAGAGTCTTATAAACATTCTAAATGTGTCTAATAAAAAATTACAGAACCCAATTCTTATGAATTATTTATTAATAAATAAGAAATAGCCAGCACATCACATGTGTATGATACTTGTCATATTACTTCAAACATAAGTTATACATTACATCATGCATGCATAACATAATCACTTTAACAAGTGTCATGCATCTCATACATGTGGAAATATCTCATCTTACATGTGCATGTAGAGAATTTGTAAAACAATTTTTATAAAATTAATAAAGGATTTTACATGCATTCATGTTCATCACCTTTCTGGAATTTTCAAAACTTCATACATGCATTAAACTGAAACTAAATTCGAAATAAAATAGAAAATGACATTCAATTGCATTTTATTTTACAAAAATATAAATTAACACCTTATAAACATTTCTTTGAAAGAAAATCAGAAAATTTCTTTCTAGAATTATTAGGAAAATTTCAAATTCAGTACATGCATTCAGTTTTCCAGAAATTCCCAGAAATCAACATATGAATAGTCTGGATATCAATTGCAATTTCCTTCTATAAAAACATAATACATCATCTTATAAGCATTTCTGTGAAAGAAAATCAGAAAAACAATTTTTCTAGAATTTACATGAATTATTCCAAATCAACATGCAAGTCAGTCACAAACCAGCAAACACTTTACACATGTTCAATTTATCATCTAACACATGCATAAACTTGCTCTAATACCACTGTAGGGTTAGCTATCATTGCATGCATCACATGCATACGTATGTAGTGTAGGTGTAGAAATCAAGATTCCAACATCATGACAACCTGAAAACTACAAGATCATACATGCATGTAAGGATATGTAAAGAGCATGAAATAACAAAAAATTTTACCTTTTATTTCTCCTCCTTTCTTATTTCTTCTCCTTGTTTGGGTTGTTGCAAATGCCAAACCCTTCCTTGATAACCCAAGAACATGAAAAGAATGAAGATGAAACAATATATAAGGTGTTAGAACACCAAACATGACGAATTTAAGTAGATGTTCAAATGAAAGATAGATTAGGGTTACCTTTCATGCATGTTGATTTATAAAACAATTGCATGCATGAAGATAAATCAAAAACTCTTCTCACTCTCTCTAGAACTCTTCTAGATCCCTTTCTCTCACTTGAGTATGTAAAAAGTAATTAAGCCTTATGTACATAAGTGAAGAACTCAATTATGTATTGATTCATGCCCTCTATCACGATCATGGCCATCGATCTCTTAAAAAATGAGCTAACCTTTGGCCATGATGGTAGCCTATGAGTCACTATCTTAGCCTACTTAAAATTAGCCATACACACTATGTTTTTCATCCAATCTTTTATGCATGTGACACTTAAGTTCCTGGTTATTTAAGGCACTTGATTTAACTCTTAATTCAATCAAATCATGAAAATTTTTATAGTGTCATTCTATCGAAATATAAGTGGATTAACACACAAACTCTTCGATAGTTAATTATCCAACCTATGAACCTTTCCATAGATAATTACCTTGAAATTCATCCTTTCACCATACTATGCCCCACTTGGTTCGGAGTATAGGTTATGTGTCAACTCTTGCTAGACTGAATACGTCACGTTTAGTCCAAGTGATATTAGTTCTTGTCCTGGGATTTTATTACTCTTATGTGTCATTAAGGACTCTCTTTATGAAACATAACTACTCTGGCTAGAGACTCCCAAGTAATGACCCTGACAAGAGGCCATGGGTATGATCTCCTTCTATTAGGAGTGGTAAATCCTTTATTAGCTATCCAATTACCTTCGAATACCAATGGCTGTACCCAATCACAACCATAAGAATGACCTCATCTTAAGGTAATAGGAATGATGTCAAAGCACATGATTAGTTTCCAAGATATCCTTGAGTACCTCAAGTCTTTGGATATTTGCACCATTGCTATGATGAGATTAATCATTGATATTCGATAGATCATCCGTATGATAATCTTATAGTGGGTCATCTGATGTACTTACTACCATTAGTTAGCACCCACATGTTAACTCTAAACATCCCATGCTTAAAGTTTGTGAAATCCACTACTTGATCAAATCAAGGAGTACAACATGTGCTAGTCTGTCTGGATTAACAATGTCCTTTCTTATTAATCCTATGACTAGGGATTATTTAACTTCCTACTAAACACTTTATATGATATATGAGAATAACCAAGAAAAAATACCTTGAGCATTCACTATTTATATACCTTTTATAATAAAACAAAGTTGTCATTTTACTTTAAGTACCCAAATGGACTTGTTTCTATGATTAGTAGTCTTCTTCTTCTTTTTAACCCACACTTTTAAGGGTTTAATTACCATAATTTTTTTAAGGAAATCCAATCTATCAATATATCCATATTTACCTTTAAAAATGACATACTATTTTATATAAGTTGTGATGATGCTTACATCCATTGCTTTGAATTTTATATGTGTATTCATAATCAGGTGTAAGCATCCATGATTATATGTATGATAACTACTATAAATGGAGGCTTAAGATATGCTTCTTTAAGGCATATATATATGTGGCAAATTTGTATATTATTATAAAAGCTATGTCTATTCTTCCCTTGAGAGTGTTAAGATATATGCAAATGTATAAATCTATATATACAAGCATGAGTTCTATTTCTTAGGAAATTCCTGGCTTACATCTTATGGGCATGTTTTTGTTTAGAGATAGGAGCATAATGCTCATTTGCTTAGGTGATGGCTTTTTATTGTGCATATGGTCTCCCTTGATAAATTTATTCTTAGTGTTGTATGCAATCCCATATTATAACCAACTCTGTACCTATTATTAGATTCTTTTAACATCCTAACAAGTTTTCTAGTTTTTTTAATTACTTTAGTTAATTTGGACAATGAATTTTTAAGTGTAAGGTTCCAGTATATACCCTAGAAGTATTATAGCATGTCTAGGATGTATTAAGAAGTGAACATAAGGAATTAAGTGCATCTAAGTATAATAAGAGACATAATGGTACTTAATGTAAAAGACAGGGGTAAATGGATAATTTGTTCGCTTCAACATGGACATGCATACTTAGACGTGAAATATGTATAGAAAATTTTGATATGTTTGCTTGGATTATGAGTTTCATGTGAGGTTAATTGATAAAATAAGTATTCCACAAGCACATGGGATTTTTTTGGTTAAATTGGATGTATGTTTGTATTGCTTTTGTATGACAAGACCAAAGATAGTTGATTTAGAATGTGTACCTCACTGAATGGATAGGTTCCAATGAACAAAATTATGTAATTTGGCCATATTTTGGCCTGTAGACTTCCAAATTGGATAATGACATAACCTAAAACTTTAATGAAGGAACCGAAATTTGATTTTGCCTATAAGATTTTTGGATTCTGGTTTGAAGTTGAATTCTAGCTGCTATCTTTATTTTCAAACAGCTTGTAGTTTCTAGGGTACAACTCCAGATATAGTCAACCATAGTTTTTGGGGTATAACATATGGTCCAATGTGATTGTAACATATGGTCTAATAGGATTGTGAAATATGGTCCAATGGGATTGTAAAATATGGTCTAATAGGATTGTGAAATATGGTCCAATGGGATTGTAACATATGTCTAATATTAGAAAATTCATGGAGGTGATATGAATGGCACTTTAATGGCTTAACTTCAGATTTTTCTCCTCTCCATTTGACCTTCTTCATCCCATCATTTTTCATTTGGTGATTCAAGCAAAGCCAAAGAGGAAGGGAAAAAAAGGCGTTAGAAGAACTACTTTTCCCATTTTAAGGTTTGGGACTACATTTAGTCTAATTTCTCATTTGGTTTATGTTTAAATGGATAAAAAGATTCACTTGGACGTGGAATGGTTGCTGGGATGATTCTTTGGTGTTATTTTAGTGTTATCTTGCATATAATTGATTGAATATGACAATAGAAAATCATGTAGTGGAATTCTATTTGAGGTTTGTTGAACCAATCATATGGTTTGGATCATAACTTAGCTTACAAAGCTCTAACTTAGGTGATTTTAGTTACATAAGAAAACTAAGACATAGAGTTAAAACTCTTTACAAGATTCTCTAACATAATTCTAGCTTTATGATATTTCAAATTGGGATAAGAAATGTTAACTTGATGTCGCCCCTATTTTGGAGAAGCTTGTTATAATTGGTCTACATCTCATGAATGGAAATTCCAAATGGTCTGATTATTCGTGATATGGAAACTAGAGACATATGGTATCAAATGTCTAGTAGAACTCAAAACTTAATTTAAACTTTTTATATATGCACATTAAGGAACAAGGGGAGTGATTTGCTTCTGGATTGAATGTTTTTCTATTTTTAGACCACCATTAGTTTAGCCCAAATTACACTATTTTAAGTGAGTTGCCATTTATGATTTTTATTGAATCTTATTCAAAACTCTTTGAATGTGTATGAAGCTTTTGAAACACCTACAAATAAATGAAATAGGAATTAGCATATGTGAATTGGGTGATTGAACATTGGAATTTAAGATTGAGCATAATGCATTCTAAAGAATACTTACATATACATAAATGATTTGCAAGCATATTTATTGCTTATAAGTGTATAGTTTGATTATACAAGTATGATTTTGATAGCCTTCTAATGGTGATAAGTTATGACTTGTATACATGAACACAAATACAAATTTTATAACTTAAAATGTATATCATATGACTTGTCAATATATGAATTGTGAAATTGGAAAATGGCTAAAGGAAATGTATAATGCCTGCTCTATTGTCTTGGTGGTGGAAAGATAGGCATGCTTACAGAGTTATAGTACAACTACTACAGTTTGACACCAATGGTGTCTTCATTTGAGACTATAATGTCTCAACAGTTTGATACTTTCAAGTATCCATAGTTTGATATCTTCGGATATCCACAACACCCGTTATCCACACCCATAGAAAATATACAGGCTTAGCACATAAAGGAAACTTAACGGTCATAAATAAGAAATATAGCTTGACAATATGAATAATTGGTATTGATGAGCATTTGTATTGATTGTAATGATGTGCAATTGTATTGATAATTTCTATTAATGAGCATTGAATATCAATATTTGGCTTATAAATGTACATTTTTGGCATACGGATAATATTTTAAAGCACATTTGCATTTTGTACTTTACTTAAGTATGTCATCATTGTTTACATGAGCATTGCATATTAATGTTTAGTTCATGAATGTGAATTTGTGGTATGTGTCTTATGATATTTATAAATGTGTGTGCTTGGTGGATGACTGCTGTGAGTGGTCATCTAAACTAAGTGGTTTTCCCACTAAACATTCAAGCTTAGCAAGGGTGTCAATATGTGTAGATCCAATCCATAGGAGTGAGGTACAGGGAGCATTTGTAAAGACTAAAGACAATAGATAGGAGAAAAAGTACTTTGGGAATGTGTTTTTAACTAAAGATGATTTTACATGTACTAAAGAAAGGAAATTGTGTTTTTTTCTTTGGGATGACTATATAAATGTAAGGATATATGACTATTGATAAATGATAATGTCAAGCATTGGGAAGTTTTGCAATGTGTATATGTATAGCATTGAATAAAATTGTATGCCTTAAACACATGTATAAGAATTTGATTGCTATGTGTGTGGATGGTTATAGGTTATATTAATCTCCTTTATCAATATCTTATTTTTATTCTTTAATGTGTCTAGTATATGATTGTCATCAGTTATCATATTTTTAGATGCCTTAATAGTCAGCATTTCACTTGTCATCTTTTCATTCTCATTTATGCATGCATTAACCTATTTTTAGACTTTCTTGAGATTGTAAGATAATTTTGTCCTTTTCTTTTTTAAGATTTCTAAAATTTGAACTAGTTCATTATATTAAAAAATCACTTTCACTATCACATGAATTAGAATTTAACAACCTTATCATCATCTTTGGACGTAAAGCATATGTGAGCTGCCTCTCCTTTTTAATGCTCATTTTCGAATTCATTATTTGGTCAAAATTTGCAGATTTTAGTGATTTCGTTTTGTTTTTATCCCTTTCCTCCTTCTTATTATTTTTTATAATTTCCATTATCTTTGAGAAAAGGACATAGTGGCTTCACATAACTGAATTAGCTATATTTAAAATAAAGAATACTAGAGGATTTACGTTTTAAATCACATTTAACTCCCTCCCAGTCCTTTCTTTTGGAGAAATTATTTCTCTTAAAAAACTTCTTGAATTTTTTAGTGATGAAGGTGAGGTCTTCATCCTCAACTTGTAAATGTGTCTTCTTCACTTGATTCCACCCTCAAGACTTTAAATCCTATGTCCTTTTTCTTTGGAAGTGTTGTTTCTTCTTGCATCTCTTGAAGTTCATCCAATAAGTTCCTCTAATAATAGTGTTATCAAACCCCTGGGCTTCTTATATTTCCATTGCTTTGGCTTCCCACATTTTTAGAAGTGACCACGAAACTTTTTTACTATTTCAATGTAGTATAGGTCTTTCTAAGCCTTTTAGATAAATAATTAATATTAATGAACCTTATGTACATACTTGAAATACTTTCATCATGTTTAATTTGAAATAATTCATTTTAGTAGGATAACATACTCACTTTACTCTCCTTAACTTAATTTGTGCCTTATATGTAATTTCTAATCTATGCCAAATTTCCTAAATTATTTCATAAATGGAGAGACTTTATTGAATTTATTTCTTCATAATGCACAATATAAGATATGTATGGCCTTACTATTTAAAAAAATTAACCTTTTATTTTAAGATTCCCATTCTTTCGTTAGTTTGGGGACCTTTTAATTATCAACAATTTTTATAGGTATAAACATGATATTTGAAACTATTTCCTATAGGTCTATACATTCAACCATTAAAAAAAAAATCTCATCTTACTTTTTCCAATATAGGAAATTATCATTACTATTAAAGAAGTGAGCTTTACTAATGTTTTGTTTAAGCAATAATGTAAGAAGGGTAATGGAAGAGAAACGAAAACCAATTTATAATGTTTCAAAAAACAACCTGTGTTTAAGTCTACTCCCAAAGCTTTTTTTAGAATTCTATTATCTCTTCTTTCAAAGTGAAGAATAACCTTTTCAGAATCTTTTCTTAGCAAATGGGAACCTTTTTACAATCTTCCTTAATTTTGAAAAGGAAACTTAATGCCACTTTGAAAACCCCAAGTAAAACACACAAAAATCTAATAAAAGTTTACAACTTAAAATATCTTTGTCACTTTGATAAAAGTAAAGAGGCTCAATCACTCACATATGAGACAATGAATGCTCAAATGTTTGATAAACACATAAATACATGTATAAGAAAACAAAAGGATACAAGACCTAATAAGAAAACATGTATTTGTAGGATTTTTAAGGCCCCTACTATATGTTAAATCCAAAGACTAGCCTTACAATAACTAGTTATAGCACATTTATCGACCACTAGGTGATATTAGTCAACCATTATGCTTTCAATGCATAATATTCAATAAATGCTGCATATTGGTTGACTATTAAGTCATATTGGTTGACTAATGTGTCCTTTAGAGGGACACACATTGGTCAACCACATCACGGCACTAGTCGACCAATGTGTTAACAAACAACCTTATTACGTATTTAACATACATTAGTTAAATACTAACTTATATTGGTCGATCAGTCCCTAAAAATCATGGTTTTAGTAATTTTAGATGCTTAAAATTGAATTATTTAATATAATTATAATTACAATAAATTTCAAAATATCTCTAATTTTTTTTTAAAAGATGAGTTTTAAATAAAAAGACAAATGCTTAATACCTCTTGATGGATGGAAAGACTCATGTAATAAAGTAAGATGAAATGTTTATGCATAGTATGCCTTTAATATTTTCAAAATAAAAAAGAGTATAATTAACATTAAAAGATATAGAATTACCTTGATGTGCTTTGATCTTCTTTTATTTTTAACTTAATCTTCACTTTAAAGGATATAAACTTATCTTTATCATATTCATTTGGTATCTTCTTGAGTTATGGCTACTTTTTATTCTTATATTCCTCTTCATCAAAATAATAAACTCATTAATAATAATTATATTTTTTGTCATCAAAACATCAGTTAGAACCTCTCCTTGTTTAACTATCCAAATAGATAAAACATCATATACATGTAAGCATCAAATCAATCCTTAGGTAATAAAATTATAAAGCTGATCACATTTTGAAAATATAGTCCAATAATGGTTTTGTCCCTTGATAAATCTTTTAGGAAAAGTAGATAGAGCTAATGACAATGTAGATTAATCAGGAAGTTGAAGCAAATTAACATATCTACAAATTAACATATCTAATAAAAAAAATTTGTAAGAGGAAAGCTACAAAGTGATAAAACTAATTTAGAAATGCTTATAACATAGCTCTCAATATATTCAATTATAGATGATGAATTATGAAAAAGGTCTTACACTTTACCATATTTAAGATGCATAATTGAAAGTAAAATACAAATTTTCCTTACTGTAATTCACAAAAGGATTATATGAAGCCTATTTGGGATTATCATTATTAGCATATAAGATCTTAAGGAAAGGGTATTTTGGCCTATAATTTAAAAGATGCTCAAAATTTTACATAGAAATGTGTAAGTATAAAAGATACTCAAATCTACATCATTCCCCAATTTCGAACTATATTATAATATTAAGTACAATCCCTTTTGTTTAATAGCGAATGGATATCCTTTAACTAATTTCCTCTTCAATAAGACAATTTAAATTCCTTTTAATCATAATGGAATACTTCATAAGCGGGTTAAAGAAAAGATTTGACCAAAGTAATTGAAAAAAATAGTCAAATGTTTATTGAAAAAAATATCACAAGCATATATAAAGTCACACAAATAATAATAATGAACAATAACATCTAAATCAATAGTAAGGAATCTAGGGATTCCTGAAAAGATTTGGGAGTCAATATTGAAATTACATTCTTTATATATCCACATATTAATGGATTGGACAAAGTTACAAAAAATGATAGTAAAGGCTTAAAAGCCAAATTTAAGGATTCTAAAGGCACTT
The DNA here is from genome assembly GCA_027563595.1 of Erythroxylum suave. Taxonomy (NCBI): domain Eukaryota; kingdom Viridiplantae; phylum Streptophyta; class Magnoliopsida; order Malpighiales; family Erythroxylaceae; genus Erythroxylum; species Erythroxylum suave. Next base: position 31,576 of record JAOSBN010165268.1, on the reverse strand, counting down.
ACGTCAAAGAGATATGATTTATTGATTTGAACTGTATTAAAGACCAACTAGGCATAGGCACCTATCATTCTTATAGTAATAAACTATAACAATAAACAAGATGAAGATAAATATCTATATTCACTCTAAAACTTGTCCATGCTTACATCAATCTTAATTCAATTATTAACCCTAGTTTCATAGACTAGTAGAAATTCTAAGGTTATAATCATATTCTTTATCAAGAAATATAACTTATACCCTTAAGTTGATTGATATAATTCTCTTTCTAATCAAAACTATAAAGGATACGTTAAGCTTCTTCAATGAATTTTTTTGTTAGACTTGGCTCTAACCTAAAAGATTTCTATAGTTCTTTCTCTGAGATTACATATAACTTTTATCATTTATGTCATGATTCCTTCATAGACATGATTTTTTAATCATTATATATAAAATATGAAATTGTATCATATCATAATAAATCTCGATTCAAACACAACAAGTAATCATGAATAATTTATAAGATAATTTATATCTTTCATCACATCAAAGAATCAATCCAGAAAATAGTTTTAGGTTTCATCCCATCTAGATCGATCCCAATTTAGTTGATAATAGAATAGGAAAGGGTCAAGTTGAACCCAAACATTTTCATCATAATTTAATTTACCTAAAAATTTTTGACACACTAAAAAAGAACCCTAATAGTGTACAAATGTTTAATTTGAATCTCACCTTAACTTTTTTTATCACTCTTTCTTTACAAGGATCATATCTATCATTTTTACAGGCCCCTTGCCAAAATTTTATCCTATATGGTAAGTGGGTCTAAAAAAAACTTTATATCCTTTCTCTTTCTCCTCTCTCTTTCTCTCTTTAATTTCTTGTTTATTCTCTCTCTACTTTTTTCTATTCTCTTTATAACCTTTTTGCGTAATATATTTCTAGCTACCAGTTAATAATTTCAACTAAATAGAAAAACACCATTAACAACATAACACTAGTAATGGCCCTTAACCTAGCTCTATGAAGAATATTGAAATTAAAAGCCTTATTAGCTAAAGAACTAATAATAACTACAACGAATGCTCCAACTATATGATGATTTAAATATGAAGAGTCCGAAAAAACTTATAGGCAACCTTTTAGTATAACAACATCAAATAAATACATATTAGAATATAAATAATATTAAAAAATAACTTATTGTTAAGAACCCTTTTAGAGCTTTGAAAAAAGCACCAATAATCAATTTAGTAACATATTTGAGAACTTAACTACCTATAGTTTCCACATCATTTTTCATGGTGGAAAGGTTGGGAATTCATTGTCCAAGATTATACTAGCTATTATAGTCCTATTATTTAGGAGACTAATTACTCTATTTATTCTTATATTATATAATTGCTAATGGATCATAAACCAAAATAAAGACTAGCAAGTTAAAGAAATATGACAATTAAAATATTGTATTGAATCTCCTACCTAGTTGTAGCATATTTTAAATTATTGGAGATACATATCTCCTTATATGGCATATGAATAACTAGAAAAAGATCGAATCATTGCAAATCTTATACATAAGTTATTTAGCCACCTTTCATATCTTCTCTAGTGAAAATTAAAGATGGATAATGAAAAATTCATATTTGGTTAATAGCCCAAACATTTGGATTATAGCACCCTACTCCCATCCGATACTTACATGTACACCCTTCGTACATTCTTTTGCATGCATGACAGAAATGGTGTACTAACTATTTCACTTTCACATAACACATGGCATCAAAAATAAAATCATAAGCATCACAATGTCTAAAACCCAAAAAACTTCCTCATTTCATTTCATAAACCATGATTTACATTGTACCATTATATGACATCCATGTTTATATAATATCAACTTATCAAAGTCTATGGCTCTATCTACAAGTATGCTACATACATAAGGAATTAACAAAAATTAAGACTAAATCCTTTAGTCCCAGCTGATCGACCTTTGAGCCATGTTTTCTTTCAAAATTAGTACAAGATCTCTTCTAAGCTATCTTAAAAGCTAAGTCGTCACTCTTGAACTTGAAAAGTCAATGTTGCGATTTAGTTGAGTTTTGCGAATTCAGTGAGGTAACCATCCTCGATGGATCACTCATATCACACATCACAACAAGTCATATGATCATATAATTCATACAATTAGTTTAATTTCTCATGTATCATCATAAAACACTTTGTAAGTAATGTTCACATTTTTCATTCAATTTAAGTCCACATTACATTGCAATCATTCAAATCACATCATTTATATGTATATGCAATGTTCACGAGACTTACATTTACTTATTTTGTTGTTTTGACCGAGTATCTTTTTCACTGTCCTATATCCATTGTGGATACCGAGCTTATTTATACTGTCCCTTATCCATTGAAGATACGGGGCTCATTTTACATATTGAGACAGAGGCTCTTACCACAGTTTGAGCTTTGAGCTCTTTTTGACTGGCAACTCTGGTCACAACTGCCTTTATATTTCATACATTTATGGAATGAAATGCATTACACATATTCAATCATTATATTCAGTCAATCACATTCGCATTCTCTTTCTCATTCACATTTGTCATCAGACTTGGTCTGGAATTCAACATATAAACTGAGATAACAATTAGTCAAACAAATTCACATTCAAAAAGCACTTCTAATGTTTTATTCATGCATTAAACGCCTTAGACATTAAATGTTCGAAAATCAGTACATACATATAACATATCAATTCAATTCATAAATTAAAAAATAAACAATCATAGTGAGACCATCTTAGGTCACTCACAATTGCTCCCTTTAGCTTATTGCCTTGAAGTCCCGATAATGACTGGAAATAGTTGCTCAATGTGCTTTTCGATATCATGGAATCACATATATTTTTACATCACTAATTTGCATATTCATATGAATAATCAATCATAAGCACATTTATGTATATGTCATGTATTATGCATGTTCAATGAAAAATTCTCAAGTAAGTTTCCTTAATACATTTTATAATAAATTTACAACACCTTCCAATCTTTCTTAAATCCATAATACACTTTACTCACTTTAATCCCCTCATTTAACATCAACTAAATTCATTTAAGATCTTATTTATCCAAATACCTCATGTGGAAACATCCTCACATTGTTTAGTTCAAAAATCACTCAAACAAACACCCTTTACATTTCCAGTCGGGCACGATCACGACTTTTACCCTTTTCAGCAAAGGTTACAATCATGCAGGTGCACGATCACCTTCAACTACAATTCAGTTATGAAACTCTAATTAATTGACTTAGCAACTTCAACTACATATTCTTATTCATGAAATCCTATCCTTTTTCCATCATATCACATTCACAGTATCAAACACTTTATTGTCAAAACTCTATCATTTCTATATTGTTTCACGTTGATGACCACTTCATTTATATCTCATTTTCAGTTCAGTATCATCAATACACACTTCAAACCATGATCGATTATAAACCCTAAAATAGAACACATTCCTACATTCTTCCATATCAAATTTTCTACACATTTTCTACTACACAAACCTTCATTTTAACCCCAATTATCATTCTAACTCATCTCATTTTAAGACACCAAAATACACCTTTATTAAGAACTCATGATTTATCTTTCCTTAGAATTCGAAAATAAGATAAAAGTCCATTTTTCAAATCATTCATCTCTTATCACCGAAGTTGCTTCTTACCTAAATAAGTCACACATGCATCAACTCACAAAAATTACAACATAATCTCTTTATTATTGCTACCACCCACGTTAACCCATAAAGATCAAAACATAACTTACTTAATAGCAAATTTAAACGTTTCAACAAAATTCTAGAAGATTAGAGAGTTAATGAGAGATTTCGATGGAGAAAAGCAAGGATAGAGGGAGACAACTGAGAACAGTAAATGGGATGAAGTGATTCAGCTCTTGCTTTGCAAGGTGTAACATTGATGTATTAATTAAAATCCAAATATACAAGAATGAAAAAGCATAATGTTTCGGTGATGGATGAACAAGGACAGAGTTTTAATGGGATGCAAAAACTTTTTTGCCAAAAACGTAATTTTTATGCATTGAAACATGTCACCAATGCAAGTATCTCATTTGTCCTCCATTTAAGCTACCAAATGTCACACTTCCATTTGACTATTATTTTTACTACCATTTATCAATTTTTCTGCCATTTGACATTTTCCTAGTCTAAAATACCCTAAACTTTTAGAAATTTTTGAAATGTCACCCAAAACGCTAAATCAATTCTAATTCACACTAATTCGATTTTTATGACAAATAATCCTCAATTCACATTATAATCACATTAAAATCAATTATACCTAGAAAAATTCAATGAATGCATGTACAATCATTTTAATGAGTGTCAAAATTAATAATCACATGTATGTATATGCTATATTATGCATGAGTATGAAATGCACTTCTAACTTCTTAATAATCTCTCATGTATAGTATCTTAGGGTTCTAACCCTTGTTATGGGATAATGGGATGTTACAATTCTCCCCTCCTTAAGAAATTTCATCTGCAAAATTCGTACTTAATTAATGAAACAGGTGGGGATTTGTCTCCTCATGTGTTCCTCCATTTCCCAAGTTGCTTCCTCACTCGAGTGATTCTTCCACAAGACTTTCACCAATGGAATCGCTTGATTTCTTAACTGTTTTGTATAATATCCCACTATTTTGATTGGCTCCTCAACATGATTCAAATTACTAGTAATTTCAATCTCTTGAGTCGGCAATAAATGCATCAGATCCAATCAATATCTCTTGAGCGTACTCACGTGGAATACATTGTGTATCTGAGACATTTCACTCGATAAGGCTAATCTGTACGCCAGTGGTCCATCCTTCTAAAAGATTTCATAAGGACCAATATACCTAGGACTCAGTTTACCCTTCTTACCAAATCTCAACACTCCTCGCCAAAGCGAGACTCTCAGAAATACTTTATCTCCTACACTGTATTCCATATCCCTTCGGTACTGATCCACATAACTCTTTTGTGTATCTTGAGCTGCTTTTACTTGGCTTCAGATCTGTTTCATCTTATCCACAGTATCCTGTATCAACTCTGGGCCTTCTACTATTCTTAAACCTTCTTCATCCCAATATAGAGATGATCGACATTTTATGCGATACAATGCCTCATAAGGTGCCATTCTGATACTATTATGGTAGTGATTGTTGTAGGAAAATTCAATCAAGGCTATGTATTGATCCCATGCTCATTGGAACTATAATACACATGCTTAAAGCATATCTTCAATAGTCTTGATTGTCCTCTTACTCTGTCCATGTGTTTGAGGATGAAATGAAATAATGAAATTCAACTTCGTTCCCATAGTTGACTGTAGCCTCTTCCAAAATCTCGAAGTAAATGTAGGATCTCTGTCTGATAAAATGGACATCAGAACCCCATGTAGTATAACTACCTCAATCATATACCTTCGAGTTAACTGGTCTAGTGAGTTACCCTCTCTCACTAGTAAGAAATGTGTCGATTTAGTCAATCGGTCCACCGTAACCCATATAACATCGTTTTGCCTTGGAGCCTTTAGCAATCTCATAATGAAATCTATAGTAATTCGTTCCCATTTCCACGTTGGAATAGGTAACGAATGAAGCTTCCGAATTGGAGCTAGATGTTCAGCCTTAATTTGCTGGCATGTTAAACAATTCGCTACATAGTCAGCTACTTGCTTCTTTATCCATGGCTACTAGCAATGCTGCTTCAGTGCCTTATACATCTTATGTAATGCCTAAATACCCCATGGAAGGATATGTGGAGGTTACCTAAGACATGACTTAAACATATTAAAATAATACAAAGCATTGTTAGAATTCAAAGAACCAATCATTTCCTTTCCGTACATAGTCGACTTTAAACAAAATTTAACCAACATACTCAATTTATTCGAATACATGTTTCAACTACAACGCCATCCTGAATTAAAGGTATTACATTATAAACACTTAAACCAAATAGTACATATCTTAATTTCAAATACACTTTGTATTACAACATTTACAAACTTTTAACAAAATACATCATGTCATATATTATTACATACAACCCAAACATACATTCCCAAAACAAAACACATTCTTCGTCGACCACTGCGATTGTTATTGTCCTAGTCTTTAAACCCTCCTATCTAAACCTACACGGGGAAAAACCATGGTGCTAAGCATAAAGCTTAGTGGGGAATAAACTAAACTGGATATAAGTTGATAACTATTTATAACAGTCATCCAAACATTCACATATTCCAAAAAAAATTCACATTAGATTATAAGTAGTGTTAACTTATCCATCTTCAAACCAAAACAAAATGTCACGAATCTCATAAAAAAACATAACATATCAGAATAGGTTACACATATGCTTCAGTGCAAAACTCACCAATTTCAAAATTATTATAATATCAGAACAAAACTTATTTGTAACAAACAGAATTTGTTGATTTCAGAACAGAGCTCAGATGTTTCAAATCAAAGTTTACGTATATCAGAATTGAGCATATAACAGAATACAAAACAAGTTAGTTTGTTAATCCTTTATACAGAAGTGGGTAACAGGACTAATATAAGAGATACCGTGATCAGTATCACAAAATAGGAGAGACTTATGTCTCAATAACAGGAGACACTGAAGTGTCAGTAAAAGGAGACATCAAAGTGTCAGTAACAGGAGACACCGAAGTGTCAGTAATAGGAGAAACCAAAGCATCACAAGAGCAGCTGTAGACTCTTCTAGGCATGCCTATTTACCCATAACTAGGACTTAATAGTTTTAAAACAAAACAGGTTCATTTCAGAATTCCCATATGAGGAACATATTGCAACACATACTACTTTATTCCATTTTGCTCAACTTGGCATAATTACTAATTTTCAAACAAACTAACATGTCATACAATTACAAGTATGTGCAATAATGCATCAATAGAGGTATTGAATCATCACCAATTAGTTATTGCTGAACAAATAGAAAGCACTTCCAACAAAATCCCAACTATCAAACTCCTCGAACAACTGTTGGTTTGGTATTATCACAATATTATTACAGAAATTCCCAATTCACAAACATCTGTGTCTAATTCATAAGACATAAGCCTTTAGAACTCATTCGTTCATTACCACACCAAGCAATTCAACATTATAAACCATACATTCTTTACATTATCATTTCAATTTATACTGCATAATTAAACAAGTCCATTTAAGTCCTATTGTACCAAATAAATTAAATTAACCTTATTCAGTTCATCAATTGCACAAAATCTCTTTTTTTTTTCACTTTCCTAACCATTTCCCACAATTGTGGGATAAGTGATTGGAAACCTCTCCAAACAACTGTTTTCACAGAATAAGTTTTTGGATCAGTTTGTATAGCCATTCTGACCTAGAAATTGACATTTTTAGACAATATGGTCTTCTAAACAAATGTTCCTCTATATATTAAGTTTCAAAAGAAATAAAGTTAATTCAATTTGGTTCATTATTCCAATAGTTATACCAAAAATAATACAGACTATTCTCAACTATAGACAATAACCAGAACTCAATTTCAAGCTTAATTTCAAAACCTTTAGTGAAATAAATCAAATTTGGTTCCTTCATAAAAGTTGTACATACATGTTTCTATTTAATATTAATTTAAAATCATCCCATTTTGATGTCTACACGTCAAGATATGGCTAATATACCAACACATTTTTAGTGAAACCACTCCTTCTAATTCGTATCCAACTTGTATAAAATTTCTAACCACAATTCTTCATTAATTCATTACACATTTTATCATCTGCAAACATCAAACAATACATGTTCTATCATGGTACCAAGTTTAGTACTCCTTTTCAATACTAAACTTTAAATTAAATTCAGCTCCAAGAATCTAGCTAAACCAAGCTTCCAAACAACCAGCACATACCTAAGTTTAATGTGCAACTTTTAGCATCAACAAAGTAATAGTACATAGATTCACAAGATCTACTTCGTAATGGAATAACTTACAGTACTTCCTAGTGTTAATGATGCAAGGTCCAGCAAAAGTTCAGAAATTGAGCAAAGATGGGATGTTTCAGTGGAGAGCAAAACAAGAATGAAGAAAGCTGGAATTACTCCTTCATCCCCAGCTAGGTGTCACTAGCTTAAGATGCCACTTAACTCTAAGGCATGAAGCCCACTTACCCACCATTTAAGCTACCACTTATAACACTTTAACTAGGCCAGTTGTCTTTATATTATGCCGTCAAATGTCAATATATTAGCTATGCCAAATGTTACTAGCCCATAGGCTTAATCATTCTAATTTCCATGTACCAACTTAATTTGTCACTTGATAATTTTCCTAGTCCACATGTACATTTAAAAACCTTAATTCTCTAATGGTATCAATTAATTCCAATTTACTAACTATAGTCAATAAATACCAAAAATTCAAGTCATATACCTTTCACATTCAAATCATAGCACAATTTAAACTCCTAACTCATATCTACTTTCATGAACATGTATCGTTTCAACTAGGGTATCTTTTGGTACCTTACAATTCTCTCCCCCTTAAAAGAATTTTGTCCTCGAAATTCATACTTGAATAAAATAGTTATGGATACTAAGCTCTTATGGTCTCTTCTGGTTCTCATGCTGCTTCTTCAAGTCCATGGTGTTGCTAGAGTACTTTCACCAAAGTTACTTAGTTGTTTTTGAGTTGACAAACTTCTTTGGCTAAAATAGATACAGGCCCTTCTTCATAAGACAAATCCAATTGTACTTAAATTTCTTGGGTAGGATTCTTATGTGTATCATCAAAATGATATTTCTTAATATGGAAAAATGAAACACATCGTGCTACTTGGCCAACTCTCCAGGAATCACAAATTGATAAGCTACTGGTCCAACTCTCTTCAGAATCGCATAAGTATCGATGGATCGTGGACTAAGCTTAACTTTCTTCCCAAACCAAAGTTTGTGTTTCCATGGTGATACTTTCAAGAACACCATATCACCTACTTGAAATTCAATATCCTTCCTTTTTAGATCAATATAGGATTTCTGTTTATCATTGGCTGCTTTCAACCTAAGTTGAATAGCCTAAACTTTTCTTCAGTATCTTTCATAATATCAGGCCAGATCATTTTATTTTCACTCAATTTGGTCCAACACACTGGATTTCTACACCTTCTACCATACATCACTTTATAAGGAGCCATACCAATGCTAGTTTGATGACTGTTGTTGTAAGCAAATTCTATCAGAGCCTGATAATTATTCCAATTTCCTGGAAGCTCTAACAAATAGCCCCAAAACGTATCTTCTAATATCTGGATAAACTGTTCAGATTGTCCATCTGTCTGGGGATGGAAAGCAGTGCTAAAGTTAACTTGAGTACCCAGAGCCTTTTGTAGACTTTTCTAAAATCTCAAAGTAAATCGAGGATCATGATCAGAAATAATTGATAATGGCACCCCATGCAAGCTCACTATCTCATTCACATATAGGTCGACAAGCCTATCCAATGAATAATTAAGGTGAACAGGAAAAAAGTGAGTATACTTGGTGAACTTATCAACAATCACCCATACAACATCATGCTTCCTTTGACTAAGAGAAAGTCCAATGACAAAATACATGGTAATGTTATCCCATTTAAATTAAGAAATATAAATAGGATGTAACAAACCAAATGGAACCTGATGTTCACCTTTAACTTGTTGACATGTCAAACATTTAGATACATAATCTACTACATCATGTTTCATAGCTGCCACCAGTAATGTTGCTTCAGATCTTGATACATCTTATTTCCACCAGGATGCAAAGTGAAAATAGTATTATAAGCCTCAAATAACAACTTCTTTTTCAGTTCATCATTAGCTAGAACACATAACCGATCTTTATAATACAAATCATCATCTTCTTTCAAAGAAAAGTTAGGTTGTTTACCTTCTCGAGTAGCCAAGAAAAGTTATTGCAGCTTATCATTAACTCTTTGAGCATAAAAAATTTCTTGCCTTAAGGTAGGCCTAGTTTTCAACTGAGCTATTAAAGCTCCTTCAGATACAATTTCCCATTCACCATGTTGCATTGACAATATTGAAATGGTCTTCTGATTTAAGGCATTAGCTACGGTATTAGCCTTGCCCAGATGGGAGTACACAATACAATCATAGTCTTTAAACAGTTACAACCAATGCCGTTGTCTTATATTGAGTTCTTTCGGGGTAAGCAGATACTTCAAACTCTTATACTCTGTGAAAATTCGACACCTTTCACCATACAAGTAGTGCCAACAAATTTTCAAGGCAAACATTACTGTTGCGAGCTCCAGATCATATAAAGGTTAATTCTGTTCATGTGGCTTCAGTAGCCTCGAGGCATAAGCAACTATCTTTTCATCCTGTATCAAAACACAACCTAAACCATTTCTAGATGCATCACTAAACATAACATACTCCTTACCAAAAGTAGGTTAAGCCAATATAGGTGCTTCAATAAGCATACTTTTCAGTTGATCAAAACTATTATGCCATTTATCAGACCATTCATACTTTACTCCTTTTTGTAACAATTTAGTTAAAGTGGATGTTATCACTAAGAACCCCTTCACAAATCGGCGATAATAACTAGTCAAAATTGGAAAGCTTCTCACTTTTATCACATTCTATGGTGGCTTCTACTTAAAAATTGTTTTTATCTTATTAAGATCAACTTTAATCCCTTGAGAAAAGACAACATGTCCTACAAAAGATTCCTTTAGAAGCCAAAAATTACACCTGATCAGCTTAGCATACAACTATTTTTCCCATAGGGTTTATAACACAATTCGAAGATGCTCAGTATGGTCATGTTCATTCTTCGAATAGACCAGAATATTATTTATAACAACTACAACAAACTAGTTTAAATAAAGCTAGAATACTCTATTAATCATATCTATAAATGTCGTTGGAGCATCAGTTAACCCCAATGGCATTACCAGGAATTCATAATGTCCATAAGGGGTCTTAAATGTAGTCTTTGGTGCATCCACATCCTTTACTCAAAGTTGATAGTACCCTAATTGTAAATTTATTTTAGAAAACGCTTCTGTATCTTTCAGCCGATCAAACAAGTCATTAATCCTTTGCAACGGATATTTGTTCTTCATTATGACTCTATTCAATTGCCTATAATTGATGTACATCCATAGTATACCATCCTTTTTCTTAATAAACAAGACTGTGCTCCCCATGGTAAGACACTGGGTCGAATAAACCCTTTATCCAGAGGCTCTTACAATTGTACCTTTAACTCCTTCAGTTCAGTAGGGGCCATTATATACTGTGCTCTGGATATAGGAGCAGTATCATGCATGACTTCAATATACAACTCCACTTCCCTTTCAGGAGGGAGTCCAGGTAATTCCTCAGGAAACAAAACTGGAAATTCATTCACCACCGGAATATCTACCAATTTAATCCTCTCCTTCTTAGCTTCAAACTCAAAAGCTAGATAAGATTTATATCCTTTCCTAAGGAGGTTTCGAGCTTGCATAGCTGACACCATATTAGCTAAAGAACTAGTGCGGATGCCATGCCATACTATTTCAGGCTGACCAGGCTGCCTAAGCATAACTGACTTAGCATTACAATTAACCACTGCCTGATGCTTGGACAACTAATCTATACTTAGAATCAAATTGAATTCATAAAAAGGCAATCTAATCAGATCTGCAATTTATTCATTTCCTTGGATCATGATAGGAAAATTCTTAAACACCTAATTAACCAACACATTACTACCCAGAGGACTAGATACATGAATGTCATATTATAACTAATCTATAGGCATCCCCCTACCAGACATTACTCCAACACAGATATAAGAATGAGTAGATCCAGGATCAATTAGTGCATGCATTTTAGAATTAAAGAGAGAAACAATACCACCAATGACATCAGGTGCATTTTGTTCCTTGTGAGCTTTTAATGCACAAGCTCGAGCTGAAGCAGAAGGCACATCTAGTTGATTAACAGTTTCTAAATAGGTACTCGGATTTGGTCTGTTCTAACCAGATCCTCCAAGACTTTTACCTCGTCCTCTGATTCCAGTAGATACATGCGAGACCTAACTACTCGCTTACGATATCTAGGACTTTCTCATATCCAGTTAGCTATCAGATGCTCAGTACTGCGACATCGAAAACATGCACCTGTAGCTCTTTAATAAGTATCCCAATGATGTTCGGAGCGATGAGGACACTCTGGAGCACCAGAACCTCGACCTACTAAGGAACCACTAACAGAAGCAGTTAATAAGGGAAAGTTTTGTCGCTTTCCTATAGTTACAAATCTCTGAGTGAATTTTGGTGCAGACGAGACACCATCACGACTTTGTTTGCTCGAGGACTGACCTCCTCTAGCAAAGCGTCTTCGCTGAGCCCTTTAACATATTATTACATACAACCTCAATATACATTCCCAAAACAAAATACATTCTTCATTGGCCACTGTAGTTGTTATTGTTCCAATCTTCAAACCCTTCTATCTGAACCTCAATAAGGCAAAACCACCATGCTAAGCATAAAGCTTAGCGGGGAATAAACTAAATAGGATATAAGCTGATAACTATCTCTAACCGTCATCCAAACATTCACATATTCAAAAAAAATCACATCAGATTATAAATAATGTTGACTTATCCATTTTCAAACCGAACCAAATATCATCAATCTCATAACAAAACATAACATATCAGAATAGGTTACATATTTGCTTCAGTGCAAAACTCACCAATTTCAAAATATATTATTATAATATCATAACAAAACTTGTCTGTGACAAGCAGAATTTGCTGATTTCAAAACAAATCTCAGATGTTTTATATCAAAGTTTACTTATATCAAAATTGAGCATATAATAGACTACAAAATAAGTTAGTCTGTTATTGCTTTATACAGAAGTAGGTAACAGGACTAATATCGAAGATATTGTGATCGGTATCACATAATAGGAAAGACTTATTTCTTAATAACAGGAGACACCGAAGTGTCAGTAATGGGAGAGACCAAAGTGTCATTAGTAGGAGATACCAAAGTGTCACAGAAGCAGCTATAGACCCTTCTAGGCATGCCTATTTACCTACGACTAGGACTTAACAATTTTAAAACAAAACAAGTTCATTTTAGAATTTGCATATGAGGAACATATTGCAACACATACTACTTTATTCCATTTTGTTCAACTTGCCATATTTACTGATTTTCAAACAAACTAACATGTCATACAATTATAAGTATGTGCAATAATCCATCTATAGAGGCATTGAATCATCACCAATTAGTTATTGTCACACAAATAGAAGGCACTTCCACACAATCCTAACTATCAAACTCCTCTGATAACTATTAGTCTGGAATTATCACAATATTATCGTAGAAATTCCTAATTCACAAACAACTATATCTAATTTATAAGACCTAAGCCTTTAGAACTCATTCATTCATTATCACACCAAGCAATTCAACATTGTAAACCATACATCCTTCACATTATCATTTCAATTTACATTGTATAATTAAACAAGTCCATTTAAGTCCTATTGTACCAAATAAATTAAATTAACCTTATTCAGTTCATCGATCGCACAAAATATCTTTTTTTTTCACTTTCCTAACCATTTCCCACAATTGTTGGATAACTGATCAAATCCAAATAGCCGTTTTACAAAACAAGTTTTTAGATCGGTTTTGTGTAGCCATTTTGACCTAGAAATTGACATTTTTAGACAATATGGTCTTCTAAAAAATGTTCCTCTATATATTAAGTTTCAAAAGAAATAAAGTTAATTCAATTGGTTCATTATTCCAATAGTTATACCAAAAATACTATACACTGATCTCAACCGTAGACATAAACCAGAACTCAACTTCAAGCCTAATTTTAAAACCCTTAGAATTCAAATTTGGTTCCTTCATAAACATTGTAGATATATGTTTCTATTTAATCTTAATTTAAAAGCATCCCATTTTGATGTCTACATATCAAGATATGGCTAATATACCAATACATTTTCAGTGAAACCATTCCTTCTAATGAGTATCCAACTTGTATCAAATTTCTAACCACAATTCTTCATTAATTCATTACACATTTTATCATATTCAAACATCAAACAATACATGTTCTATCATGATACCAAGTTTAGTACTCCCTTACCTCACTAAAATTCAAATTCAACTCCAAGAATCCAGTTAAACCAAGCTTCGAAACAAGTAGCACATACCTAAGTTTAATGTGCAACTCTCAGCATAAAAAAAGTAATAATACATAGATTCATAAGACCTACTTCTTAATGGAATAACTTACAAAGCTTCCTAGTGGTAATGTTGCAAACTCCGGCACAAGTTTAGAAATTGAGAGAAGATGGGAGGTTTCAATGGAGAGCAAAACAAGAATAAAGAAAGCTAGAATTACTCCTGCTGAAACATGCTTCATCATCAGCTAGGTGTCAATAGCTTAAGATGCCACTTAACACTACGGCATGAAGCCCACTTACCCATCATTTAAGCTACCACTTATGACACTTTAACTAGGCCAGTTGTCCTCATATTATGCTGGCAAATGTCACACATTAAATGATGTCAAATGAAACATATTAGCTATGCCAAATGTCACTAACTCATAGGCTTAGTCATTCTAATTTCCATATACCATCTTAACTTGTCACTTGATAATTTTCCTAGTCCACATGTACATTTAAAAACTTTAATTCTCTAACAAGCTGTTTGGCTCAAAGAATGTAATAGATAAGAAGTAGAATAGTTATTCTTGGGAATAGAAAAGATGAGGAATAGAATAAAATAGGTATTACTTTGTTTGGTTCAAAGAATAAATTAGATAAAAAATTTCTATGTCAATGTTTGGTTTGAAAATATAAACTTGGAATGACAAAGGAATAACTAAAAAAAAGACCAAAATATCCTTATCCTTACCCTTATTATTATTGTTGTTGTTATTATTATTATTATTAATCTTTATTAATAAAATTGTTATTATTATAAATTTTATTATTATTATAAATTATTTCATTATTAATTTTTTTAATTATTATTATTAAATATTATTATTAATTATATTTATTACTATTATTATTAATTATATTTATTACTATTATTTTTAATTATATTTTAATTTTTATTAATTTATTATTATTAAATTCCTTATTATTATTAATTATATTTATTACTAGTATTATTAAATTCCTTATTATTATTAATTTTCTTCTAATTTTTATTAATTTTATTATTCTTATTATTATTAAATTCCTTATTATTATTGGTTTTCTACTTACAGTTAAAAATTATTATCATTATCATTATCATTATCATCATCATCATTATTATTATTATTATTATTATTATTATTATTATTATTATTATTATTATTATTATTATTATTATTATTATTAAATTCCTTATTATTATTAACTATATTTATTATTACTATTGATTCCTTGTTGTTATTAATTTCTTTATTATTATTATTATTAAATTATGTATTATTATTAATTTTATTCTTATTATTATTAATTTTATTATTGTTATTATTATTAAATTCCTTATTATTGTTAATTTTCTTCTTATTATTATTAAATTTGTTATTAATATATTGTTGTTGTTATTATTATTATTATTAATTTTCGGCTTTCTTTTATTCTTATTAATATTAAATTTATTAATTACATTTAGTATTATTAATTATTAAATATTAAATTCCTTATTATTATTAAATTTCTTCTTATTATTATTAATTTAACTATTTTTATTCTTATTAATTATTATTCTTATTAATTTTGCACTTACTATTATTTTTATTATTATTAATTTTATAATTTTAATTAATTATATTCATATTGATATTAATAATATTATTAAATTCCTTTTTTATTTTTATTTTTATTAATTTCATTAATTTTATAATTATTGATTTTATTAATTTATATTATTATTGTTCTTCTTCTTCTTCTTATTAGTTTTATTATTGTTATTATTATTATTATTAATTATTTTTAATATTATTAATTATTAAATTCCTGTTATTATTAATTTTCTTCTTAATAATTGTTGTTTAGTTTGTTATTTCCCTTGACAATCCTTATTTTTAAGTCCGACAATATACCATTCTCATTGATTGATACAAATAATTCTCATTAATTAATGCCTAATATTTTATAAGCTTTAAGGCTAAACTGCTGCTCCTTTCCTTTCGTCCTCTCTACCTACAGCGTATACCCAGCTTTACACATTCTGATAACCAAATGCAATATTATTTGATTGTGGTTTAAAGATAGGCAATGTTTCAGATATAGAGGATTTAACAACAAGACCATTAAGCATGGAGGGGCTAGTTATGTCACAATTCCTTCTATCTCATAGTTGTAGAAGTAAAAAGGAAAGAAGAAATATGAGCTATATTAGCAATTGAAAATTGAAATATTAGTAACAACATGTTGGCAAGGAATTGGGAACAATGGGGCAGTAATAGATCCATAAGATGACTATAACCAATCATTCACTGTAGGAATTGAAGTATGAAATAGCTATTATAGTGAACCAGTCACATTTTCTATAACTGCATTTACAGACTGATGAGCAAAATGTTTCTGCTGTAGTTGCACATATGGATATCCAAGCAATGGAAGAAAATGAGCAAGTTTTGAGAAGGAAAGCACTTCATACCACACTTGGTCATTCTCATCCATTTCAATTGAGAAGCGTTCTTCTCCTGCCTGCATATAGGTAAACAACAATGTGACTTCTGCCAAACAGTAATCATAAACTTTGAATGGATACAGAAAATAGTGGGCATCATCTTTTTCCAAGCAAAACAAGGAGCACAAGTTTCTACATCATAACAATAGAAGAACATCCAAATGATTGAATCCCTTGCCAAATAACAATGTTAGAAAAAAGCTACTAACCAACAGGTGACCTCCAAGGGTATCGCTACCAAAAGAAATGAAGTCATTCCCTTTGTAGCATCTCTTTTGTCATTTACATAAACCACCTACGAAGGCATTATCACCTATGGAAGGAACTCATTCACACAAACACAGAATTTTGCATCATTTTCAGTTCGGATCTTTGGATCATCAAACGCCCAATTCAGTCCGAAATGTTTGCAATCAAATTCCACCATTTGGATCCTCCCAAAAACACAATTTCTCACCTACTGTATGGAAAACAGTTGAAACACCTCCAAATCTGAAGAGCCAACTTGCCCTTTTCATAAGTATCAAAACCAGAACCAACAAGTACACGAGCATGGTTTAGGAAGAACCCCTCTTTGGATAGTTCAACCTCTTCCTTAAGAGAAGCCAAAGGTTTAGCAGTGGATGCCCTGTACTTAAGGTCATAGTTGGAAGACCTGTTAGCAAGCAGCAGCATAAGCAAACATCTAATGCACCAAGAAAATGAAAGAAACAAACTTCAACCGATCATAAGGAAAAGACAGAACTGAAAATAAACAAAAAAATGAGGCTCCAAGCTCTTAATCGTTAACTTGCTTAAACAATCCTTCTGTCCTTGAAGAGTCGACCGATTCCAACATAAGAAGACCATCTCTGTCACCCATGAACAACAAGGGTCAATTAAAACAACCACAAATTTAACTTCTTTCTTAAACTGAAAACTAGAAAAGTTAAGAAAAGAAATCAGGAAAACAAAAATGCCTTGCTGAGTAGAAGTGGATAATGGAGATGCAAAGTTTTGAACTTTACACTCTTGCTAGTTGTTACCTGTCACTATCTAATGAACAACATTATCAAATAAACCAATCACATCAGAATTAAGAAAATTCTAAGCTACAAATACTGATTAAAGGAAGAAGAACAAAACCCAAAACGATAATTAAGAAAACTAAGAACTACAATTCCGCTAAGAAGAAACTAAACAACAAGAAAAGAGAGAGGGTGATTAGGAAATAAATCAGATTTACTTGTAAGCTTGAAGATGAGAGCATGAAGATGAGAACCAGGAGTAGAAGAGCGAGGGAGACTAGAGCAAGGGGCATGAAGATGAGAGTGAGGGAGGAGGGTCTGACGAGGATAGAACAGTTAGAGAGTTTGGTATCTTTATTCCTAGTTACCCTAGAATGGCTAAAGATAACATGTGGTGCTCTTTAGCTATTCCCTATAATTCGGGAATAATAAAACCTAAGAATATCTATTCTGCTTGTTTTTTTCTAACCAAACACAAGAATATGTAAAAGTTAAGAATATAGTAGGAATAGAATTTCTATTCCATTGAACCAAACATACCATAAGGGTATCAATTAATTCCAATTTACTAACTATAGTCCATCAATACCAAAAATTCAAGTCATATGCCTTTTCACATTCAAATCATAGCACAATTTAAACTCCTATCTCCTATGTACTTTCATAAGCATGTATCGTTTCAACTAGGGTATCTTTTGGTGCCTTACAATTCTCTCCCCTTAAAAGAATTTTGTCCTCGAAATTCATACTTGATTAAAGTAGTTAAGGATACTGAGCTCTCATGGTCTCTTCTGGTTCTCATATTGCTTCTTCAAGTCCATGGTGATGCTAGAGTACTTTCACCAAAGGTACTTGCTTGTTTTTGAGTTGACAAACTTCTTTTGCTAAAATAGATACAGGCCCTTCTTCATAAGACAAATCCAATTCTACTTGAATTTCTTGCACAAGATTCTTATGTGTATCATCAGATCGATATCTTCTCAATTTGGAAAAATGAAACACATCGTGCAACTTGGCCAACTCTCTAGGAAGAGCTAATTGATAAGCTACTGGTCCAACTCTCTTCAGAATATTGTAAGGACTGATGTATCATGGACTGAGCTTACCTTTCTTCCCAAACCAAAGTATGCTTTTCTATAGTGATACTTTCAACAACACCATAACACCTACTTGGTATTCAATATCCTTGTTTTTTAGATAAATATAGGATTTCTGCCTATCACTGGTAGCTTTAACCCTAAATTGAATTACTTGAACTTTTATTCAGTATCTTTCACAATATTAGGCTCGATCATCTTGTTTTCACTCAATTCAGTCCAACACACCGGAGTTCTACACCTTCTACCATATAGCACTTCATAAGGTGCCATACCAATACTAGTCTGATTACTGTTGTTGTAAGCGAATTCCATCAGAGCTTAATAATTATCCTAACTTCCTGGAAACTCTAACAAACAGCCTTGAAACATATCTTCTAATATTTAGATAACTCGTTCAGATTGTCCATCTATCTAAGGATGGAAAGCAGTGTTGAACTTAACTTAAGTACCCAAAGCCTTTTGTAGACTTTTCCAAAATCTCGAAGTAAATCGAGGATCACGATCAGATATAATTGATAATAGCACCCGATGCAACCTTACTATCTCATTCATATATAGGTCGATAAGCCCATCCAATGAATAATCAGGACGAACAGTAAAAAAGTGAGTAGACTTGGTGAACTTATCAACAATCACCTATACAACATTATGCTTCCTTTATGTGAGAGGAAGTCCAATGACAAAATCCCTGGTAATGTTATCCCATTTCCATTGAGGAATAGAAATACTATGAAACAAACCAGAAGGAACTTGGTGTTCATCTTTAACTTGTTGACATGTCAAACATTTAGATACATAATCCACTACATCATAGGTCATACCTGACCACCAGTAATGCTGCTTCAGATCTTGATACATCTTATTTCCACTAGGATGCAAAGTGAAAATAGTATTATGAGCCTCAAATAACAACTTCTTTTTTAGTTCATCATTAGTAAGCATACACAACCGATCTTTATAGTACAAATCATCATCTCCTTTCACAAAAAAGTTAGGTTGTTTACCTTCCCAAGTAGCCAAGAGAAGTTGTTACAACTTATATTTAACTCTCTGAGCATCACAAATTTCTTGCCTTAAGGTAGGCCTAGTTTTGAACTGAGCTATTAAAGCTCCTTCAGATAAAAGTCCCCATTCACCTTGTTGCACTGACAAAGTTGAAATGATCTTCCAATTTAAGGCATCAACCACGGCATTAGCCTAACCCTCATGGTAGTCCACAATACAATTATAGTCTTTAAACAGTTCCAATCAACAATGTTGTCTCAGATTGAGCTCTTTCTAGGTAAGCAAATAATTCAGACTCTTATGATCTATGAAAATTTTACACTTTCACCATTCAAGTAGTGCCGTCAAAGTTTCAAGGCAAACACTACTGCTACTAGCTTTAGATCATGTGTAGGGTAATTCTGTTCATGTGGATTTAGTTGCCTAAAGGCATAAGCAACTACCTATCCATCCTGCATCAAAGCACAACCTAAACCATTTCTAGATGCATCATTAAACATAACATACTCCTTACCAGAACTAGGTTAAGCTAATATAGGAGCTTCAGTAAGCATACTTTTCAATTTATCAAAACTATTCTAGCTTCTATCAGACCATTCACACTTTACTTCTTTCCGTAACAGTTTTATTAAAGGGGATGTTATCACCGAGAACCCCATCATAAATCGACAATAATAACTACCCAAACCTAGAAAACTTCTCACTTTTATCAAATTCCACAGTGGGTTCCAGTCAATAATTGCTTCTATCTTACTAAGATCAACTCTAATCCCTTGAGAAGAGACAACATGTCCTAGAAAAGATTCCTTTAGAAGCCAGAAATTACACTTGCTCAGCTTAGCATACAACTATTTTTCCCACAAGGTTTACAACACAATTCAGAGATGCTCAATATGGTCATGTTCATTCTTTGAATAGATCAGGATATTATTTATAAACACTACAATAAACTAGTCTAAATAAAGCCTGAATACTCTATTCATCATATCCATGAATGTCGTTGGAGCATTAGTTAACCCAAATGGCATTACCAGGAATTCATAATGTCCATAAGAAGTGCTAAATGTAGTCTTTGGTACATCTACATCCTTGCAAACTTTTAATGCATAAGCTTGAGCTAAAGTAGAAGGCACATCTGGTTGATCAACAGTTTCTAAATAGGTACCCGGATTTGGTCTATTCTGACCAGATCCTCTAAGACCTCTAGCTCATCCTCTGATTCTAGCAGCTACATATGAGACCTCCCTACTTGCTTACAATGTCTGGGACTATCTCATAGGGCAGTTAGCTATCAGATGCTCAGTACTACCATATCAAAAACATGCACCCCTAGCTTTCTAATTAGTACCCCAGTGATGTCCAGAGCGATGAGGACACTCTAGAGCGCCAGAACCTTGGCCTATTGAGGAACCCCTAGTAGAAGCAGTCGAGGAGGGAAAGTCTGTCATTTTCCCGTAGACAGATCTCTAAGGGAATTCCACTGTAGAGGAAACCCCATCACGACTCTGCTTGCTCAAGGACTGACTCCCTATAGCAAAGCCTCTTCGCTAAGCCTTTTCTCTCTTTACCATCTCTTGTTTCTTTATTTTCATCGCGACTTGCACCAGTTGATGGTAGTTCACTTGTTGGAGTAAAGTGAAAATGGCAAGATGCTCCTTGATCAAATCGTTCAAACCATCCTCAAACTGGTGACATCGGAACTCCTTAGTAAGTACCAGTTTGGGAGCATAATTCCTGAGTTAGTTAAACTCCCTGTCGTACTCAGCAACAAAAAATAAATCCCAAGTCAGAGGCACCAGTAGTTGAGGATTCCTCAAAACAAACTTTGACCAATCATAGGTTATTGCTTGAAGAAGAGAGACAGCACAGTGCACCATTTTATTTGACAGACAACTGGTTTCATCTAATACCCTCTTGACTTTCTTTGTCTAGAACTTAGCTCTTTCAATTCCTCTAAAGATGTCCCGGTAAATTCCTCAGCTCCATACTTCCGTACTGGTCAATCGAAGCCTTTACTGCGGTTATACGGTGTAGTAATGTCATCATGTCCTACGATAACTTAACTCAAGCCTCTTCAAGAGTTGGAGGAGGAGGTGACAGCTCATCTTCACCTCGATTACCCCAAAGGGTCTAAATATTGATAGAAGAGATCGTTCAGGTTTATTACTTTTAGGAACCTCATTAATGGCTTCGTGAGATCTTTCCATCTTTAATTCTATAGCCAAAACATGGGATAAACCGCATTAGGCCAAAACAAAACTTTTATACTCAAGTACAAGTAGTAGTTATACTTAAGTATAAGTAGTAGTTAGGCACTGGTTAAACCAGAATCGCCTAAACCATGCTCTAATACAAACAATGTAACATCCAAATACCCCTGGAAGGATATGCGGATGTTACCTTAGACATGACTTAAATATATCAAAATAATGCAAACCATTGTCGGAATTCAAACAACCAATCATTTCCTATCCATACATAGTAAACTTTAAACATAATTTAACCAACACACTGAGTTTATTTAAACATATGCTTCAATTACAACACCATCCTGAATCAAAGTTATTACAATACAAATAATTAAACAAAACAGTACACATCTTAAGTTCAAATACACTATGCATTACAATATTCACAAACTTTTAACAAAATACATAATGTCACATATTATTACATACATCCCAAACATACATTCCCAAACAAAACACATACTTCATTGGCCACTGTAGTTGTTATTGTCCTAGTCTTCAAACCTTCTATATGGACCTACAAACCACTGTGCTAAGCATAAAGCTTGGTAAGGAATAAACTAAATAGGATATAAGCTGATAACTGTTTCTAACCGTCATCCAAACATTCACATATTTAAAAAAATCACATCAGATTATAAGTAGTGTTGACTTATCCATTTTAAACCGAACCAAAATATCATCAATCTCATAACAAAACATAACATATGAGAATAGGTTACACATTTGCTTCAGTGCAAAACTCACCAATTTCAAAATATATTATTATAATATCATAACAAAACTTGTACGTAACAAATAAAATTTGCTGATTTCAGAATAGAGCTTAGATGTTTCAGGTCAAAGTTTACTTATATCAGAATTGAGAATATAATAGAATACAAAAGAAGTTAGTCTGTTAATCCTTTATACAGAAGTAGGTAACGGAACTAATGCAGGATATACTGTGATCAGAATCACAAAACAGGAGACATATATCTCAATAACAGGAGATACTAAAGTTTCAGTAATAGGAGAGACCAAAGTGCTAGTAGCACGAGATACCAAAGTGTCATAGGAGCATCTGTAAACCTTTCTAGGCACGCCTATTTACCCAAAACTAGGACTTAACAGTTTTAAAACAAAATAGGTTCATTTCAAAATTCTCATATGAGGAATATATTGCAGCACATACTACTTTATTCCATTTTGTTCAACTTGGCATAATTACTGATTTTCAAACAAACTAACATGTCCTACAATTATAAGTATGTGCAATAATCCATCTATAGAGGAACTGAATCATCACCAATTAGTTATTGTCACACAAATAGAAAGCACTTCCACACAATCCTAACTATCAAACTCCTCTGATAACTATTGGTCCGGAATTATCACAATATTATCGTAGAAATTCCTAATTCACAAACAACTATATCTAATTCATAAGACATAAGCCTTTAGAACTCATTCATTCATTATCACACCAAGCAATTCAACATTGTAAACCATACATCCTTTACATTATCATTTCAATTTATAATGTATAATTAAACAAGTCCATTTAAGTCCTATTGTACCAAATAAATTAAATTAACCTTATTCAGTTCATTAATCGCCCAAAATCTCATTTTTTTTCACTTTCCTATCCATTTCCCATAATTGTTGGATAAGTGATCGGAAACCTCTCCAAATAGCCGTTTTTACAGGACAAGTTTTTGGATCAGTTTTGTATAGCCATTTTGACCTAGAAATTGACATTTTTAGACAATATGGCTTCTAAAAAAGTTTCTCTATATATTAAGTTTCAAAAAAAATAAAGTTAATTCAATTGGTTCATTATTCCAATAGTTATACCAAAAATACTATACACTGATCTCAACCATAGACATCAACCAAAACTCAACTTCAAGCTTAATTTTAAAACCCTTAGAAATCAAATTTGGTTCCTTCATAAACGTTGTAGATATATGTTTCTATTTAATCTTAATTTAAAAGCATCCCATTTTGATGTCTACACATCAAGATATGGCTAATATACCAATACCTATTTAATGAAACCACTCCTTCTAATGAGTATCCAATTTGTATCAAATTTCTAACCACAATTCTTCATTAATTCAATACACATTTTATCATACTCAAACATCAAACAATACGTGTTCTATCATGGTACCAAGTTTAGTAGTCCCTTACCTTAATAAACTTCAAATTCAACTCCAAGTATCCAGCTTAACCAAGCTTCCAAACAAGCGGCACACACCTAAGTTTAATGTGCAACTTTCAACATCAAAAAAGTAATAATACATAGATTCACAAGACCTACTTCATAATGGAATAACTTAAAATGCTTCCTAGTGTTATTGATGCAAACTCTAGCAGAAGTTCAAAAATTGAGAGAAGAATGAAGAAAGCTAGAATTACTCCTGCAGTAACATGCTTCTTCACCAGCTAGGTTTCACTAGCTTAAGATGCCACTTACCACCAAGGCATGAAGCCCACTTTCCCACCATTTAAACTGCCACTTATGACACTTTAACTAGGCCACTTGTCCTCATATTATGCTGCCAAATGTCACATATTAAATAGTGTCAAATGTCAATATCTTAGCTATGCCAAATGTCACTAACTCATAGACTTAGTCATTCTAATTTCTATGTACCAACTTAGGGGCTGTTTGGTTTCACTTCTATTTTTCTTTTGTGGTTTTTAGTTTTTATTTTTTGTTTTTGTGTTTCTTTTTTTCTTAAAAAAACAAAAACCTGTTTGGTTGAGATTTGTAATATAAAAACTAAAAATAAAAACTTGTTTGTTTGAGATTAGTAATTAAACACAAAAACAAAAACATGTTTGGTTTTATCATCCAGTTTTTATTCTTGTAATTATACTTATATTAATAATTTTATATCATACATTATATTTTAAAATTAATCAATTATTATAAGACAACTGTGTCAACTAGTATGAACATGTTATCAACGTTTTCAGGTAATGTTTGTCAACATTTATTAATGACATGAAGGACTTGTAGTCCAAGATAAAATCACTGCGGTTTAAATTTAAATGGTATCAAAAGGGACAAATAGACAAGAAATGAGCACTATGCCTTGGACTCTTTCAGTTTTAAGATCTAGTATGTTTGTCCCTAACTTTCAACAACACCTTTTAAGTTTATGTACTGATTTACCATTTAAAGTTCAACGAAACCTTTCAAGTTGTTAATGGTCACTTAAAGACATATGGATCGTTTGGAATAGTTATGTTGGCCAAGAATCCAGTGAAATTTCTAAAGTCCAAGAAAAGAAGGGGAACATTGAATATAGGCAGCCACAATAAATGGCACGAAGAGAAGAACACAAGAAGACAAAGTTTTCAACATTAAATCAAAATGCAGTCCAAGAAGGAGCTACAAATACATGAGGAAGCCCAAGACAAGAAGCAGCCATAAAAAATGACGTGAGGACCAGAACACAAGAAGACAAAGTTTTGCATATTAAATCAAAATGCAGTCCAAAAAGCAATCAGCTACCAGTATATGAGGAAGCCCAAGATAAGAAGAAGAGAACAACCTGAAGTCTAAGACAAGAAGAAGAGATCATTGAATATAGGCTCTAGCCACAACAAATGACGTGAAGATCAAGAACACAAGAAGACAAAGTTTTCTACATTAAATGACGTGCAGTCCAAGAAGCAATCAGCTACAAATATGTGAGGAAGAAGCAATAGGCTATACCTGTCTCAACTTTAAAATCTGTCTCAATTTTAACGTGAGGATCAAGAAAACAGAGCGGTTTATGTTATTTCATGCTCTATTTTGGTTCTTTATAAAAGAGTTTTCCATATAAAGACTAAGTTTTCATGATGTTTAGGGTGCAGTAAAAAGAAGAACCAAAATAGATTGAGGAAGAACAAGAGTGCAGCGTCTTCTTTATCAACTTAAAAAATTCAGAAGCTTATGGTCAAAGCAGAAGTTTTATATGGCTGTCTTTAGTAAGTATGGTTATATCTTCATATCCCTCTTCCTTTTCATATATCTGTGTTAGATCATATCTCTTTTCCATCATGCTTATTCTCTATTTTGTTACAATATACTCAGGTCAGAGTACCATAAAGAGAAAACAAGAAAGTAGTCGCAAGAAGTATGAGGTTATGGACAAGATAGAGAAGAGAAAACGTAGAAGCATAGATATAAAACAAACCTAGAGATATTGAAGAAGTAGAAGATGAAGTCGGCGCAGAGGAGAGAAATAATATTATTTGTTTTTATGAAAAAAACCGTTTCAAAAAAAATGAAAACCTGTTTTCAAAAATCATAGAAATGTTATTTTTACGTTTTCATAATATAGTTGTCATTTTTTTATTTTTAAAAATGAAATATAGAAACGTGTTTAACCAAACACTGATTTTAAGGGATGTTTTTAAATTTACAAAAACCACAACAAGAAAACTTTTAAAAAAAGAAACAAACAGGCCCTTAACTTATCACTTAATAATTTTCCTAGTCCACATGTACATTTAAAATCCTTAATTCTCTAATGGTATCAATTAATTCCAATTTATTAACTATAGTCCATCAATACCAAAAATTCAAGTCATATACCTTTCAAATTCAAATCATAGCATAATTTAAACTCCTATCTCACATGTACTTTCAAGAACATGTATCGTTTCAACTAGGGTATCTTTTGGGGCCTTACAATTCTCTCCCCCATAAAAGAATTTTGTCCTCGAAATTCATACTTAATTAAAAGAGTTAAGGAAACTGAGCTCTTATGGTCTCTTCTGGTTCTCATGTTGCTTCTTCAAGTCCATGGTGTTGCCAGAGTACTTTTAATAAAGGTACTTGCTTGTTCTTGAGTTGACGAACTTCTTTGGCTAAAATAGATATATGTCGTTCTTCATAAGACAAATCCGGTTGTACTTGAATTTCTTACACAGGAATCTTATGTGTAACATTAGACTGATATCTTCTCAATATTGAAAAATGAAACACATCATGCAACTTGGCCAATTGTCTAGGAAGAGCTAATTGATAAGCTACTGGTCCAACTCCCTTCAGAATCTCATAAAGACCGATGTATTGTGGGCTGAGCTTACCTTTCTTCCCAAACCAAAGTATGTGTTTCCATATCACTACAAGAAAAATGCTATTTTGTGACAAAATTAACAATGGAAAACACAAAAATTTTATCGGTAAGACATATTATCGATGAAATTTATCGACAGACAAAAGCGTTGTAGAATTGGTCGTAGCTAATAATTACCAATGGTCGAAGCAGATACTGTCGCTAACTTTACCGATGGTAAGTTTATTACGTTTGGCAAATTTACTGTTGGTATATTTACTGGCAAAATATTTTAACCGTTGGTAAATATACCAACAGTTTACTCTATGCTTGACCGTTGGTAACATTTAGCGATAGATGTCTATGTTCCATCGGATATTTACCAATGGTAACAAATTTACCATCGGTGCATTTGCTTAAAGCTTTCCAACGGTTAAGATATTCCGTTGGTAATTCCTTTGCGATTATCGATGGATGTACGCTTAGACTGCCGGTAAATGGTGCATGTCTTTACCGATGGACTTTTGTTTCTGTCGGTAAATACATAACTTAATTTTTTTAAAATATATAATATATATTGTCATTATATTTAAATTATGGTTAATGCATAATTTTAATAATTAGAAATTTGTAGTATGCATTTAATTTGCTTAAATAGAAATTTTAATTAATGATTAAAAGTTAAAATATCTTATTTGATAATAAAAGCATTACATTGTAAATAATAAGTATTTGTAATACAAACTAAATGACTAAAAGTACACTATTGATCTACAGATGGCGGATGGTCTAGTTGGTGCGATGACATGCTGCCCCTACCCTTCAACTCATCCAGCTCTTGACAGAGCTAATCGATGAACTGCATCGACTGTTGTTGTTGTTCTAAGACTGTTGCAACTCAGTCGCCGATGTCTGCACTGTGCTCCGAAACGTTTCCACTTCATTGGTGGTAGATTGCCTAGCAGATACTGCTGTAATGGACGTGAAGGATTGAGAATAACAAGTGTTCGCAAATGAACTTATACCGAATATCCTCCGACGACGATCCCTACCACCCACTGCTCTAAGATAAGTTTCAATGTCATCAACATCTTCAGATTACTGAGATCGTCGTTCAATGCTTTGTTGTATTTGATCCTATCAAAAAGCAATGTTTATATTAGTAAGTGATAATTATTAAGCATTATTAATATTAAATCATAAATTTCACATACAATGAGTTATTTACAACGATTGTTGAGAAATGTCACACCGTCATGCTTCTTAGTGTGAATGTGCAAAAATAACTGACGGTGAGTAGGCCTCATACCCATTGACTTTTCCTGTATAAGAATAAAATGTTAATTATAAGTGAATTAGATTTTATAAAAATTTCGACAGAGTTTCCTTTATTTTTATGAAATCTACCCCTATTAAACAAAGAACAAAACTAAAACCACAGCCATACATGGCATTAGTATAAACATTATCATTCTCAATAAGAAACACATATTTTCATTCCAAAATTCACACATAAAATTCAATAGAAATACAAGTAAATTAGATTTTATAAAAATTTCAGTGGAGGTTCCTCTATTTTTATGAAATCTAACCCCTGTTGAACAAAAAACAAACCTCAAACCATAACCATATTGGTACCGGTATCACATTATCATTCTCAACAAGAAACACATATTTTCATTCCAAAATTCACACATAAAATTCAATAGAAATACAAGTGAATTAGAATTTATAAAAATTTCGGTAGGGTTTCCTCTATTTTTGTAAAATCTACCCCCTGTTGAACAAAGAAACTAAAAAGCATAGCCATATATGGCACTGGAAACACATATTTTCATTCCAAATTTTAACACATCGAATTCAATTAAAATACAGGAAAGAAAAGAGATGAGAATATAACTGTAAATTGTAGATACTTACAAGTCTCTGTTCATGCTCTTAGTGGGTAATAGATCCCCCATGTATATACGTGAAGACTCTCTCCCTCAGGTCCTCTACATCTATTGGTTGAATGAAGCTGTGAAACGAACATGGCCTCAGGTGATGTCCAATACTATAGCCAACGTCTCCATATTTCTTCAGAAATATAAGGGGGTCGTACAGCCAACCTGTGTACCGCAACAAGAAAGTCGTGATAACGTGTACATGCTTTCGACTCCCATACTTTATAGATGATCCCGTCAAATCGAGAATCCCAAAAAAATTCTTTGTGTAATAAAAGAAAAATATTCGATAAATACTTTTGATGTAATAATATTTATCAAATTAATGTATAAAATGATAATTAAAAAAGGAAATAATAATTTCTATCGTACCTTAAACTCGTGATAGTAAAATTCCTTTGTCACTTGAGAAATATTCTACCATACATAGCCATTAGGATCAATCTTCTCCTTGAATTTCAATGTCATATTTCTTGACCCTACCAGATGAAAAAAAACCTAATATAAAAACAAATAAATTTATACCATTTTAAAAATTTAAACCTATAACTTAATTATAACATATAATGGTTAATGTGTATTTGCTTACATATTATTGCCAATTGTGATGTATTTTTGTCCATTGGGTCCCTCAGCTCCAGGCTGGCGGCTGTCTCCTTCATCTGCATTATTTGCGCCTAATATCTCTATCAATATAGGGGTAGTAAATGATGAAGGAGTAGTGGATGGTGTAGCCTCATCTGCCAGAGTAGCAAGTGGAGAGGTAGAGGTGTTTCATCTCTAGTTGCTACACCATGAGATCTTTCACTTGTATAGTAAGTACCTCCGAATTGTGGTCTAAATCTTGGCTGCTGAATATCTTTTCTTCTCTTTGGTGCCACATTTCAACCTGAAATCAATATTTGATTAAAGTTTGTAGAAATAATATTATAATTTCATTTCAATAATTTATACAATATATTGAAAAGGAAATAATTGATTTGTTCATATAATATTCAATTACAATCACAAATTAATCGCTATCATCACTAAATTGTAAATCAAAATCATTTTCTTGTTTTGAAGAATTTGAATCAAACTCAGGCTCTTCTTCAAATCTCTGACCCTTCTCATCGTCTCCAGATAAAATTTCAACATATTCATTATATGGATCGTTCAAAGGTTCATTATCCTCATATACGACAAATGCATTTATTTCATAAGTCTCTTCCTAGAACGCTTCATTTTCAACTCTTTGTTCTCCTTTTTCACGTGATTCAAAAACACCTCTAGCTTTAACTTTGCAAGTAGCCAACCAATCTAACTTATCTTGTCGTAAGCTAGGAAAAGTGACATAATACACCTGAATCGCTTGCATTGCCAATACGAAAGGTTCAAAATGTCAAATCTTCTTCGCTTGTTGATTTCAACTAGATTGTGTCGGCTATGCACTTTTATACCAACATTTGGAGTTGGATCAAACCACTCACACTTAAATATCACAGTTCGTTTAATTGGCAATGTAGGGTACTCAATTTCAAGTATCTCAATTATTTTGCCATAGCAATCAATCACTTCTCTCTATATGCAAACTTCATTATTTATTGTTTCCATGCTATGGCTATGATATTCAGTATGATATTTGTATCCATTAATGAAATAAATCGAATATGATTTAACAATTTGCAAAGGTCCCTTCACAAGATCACATATGAACTTATTGTCTATTGAATTTTCTAAGGCCTACAAAAAAGAAAATATCATATTAAATAGTATAATGTCATCTGAATACTTAAATCTTATAATTCAATTTTTTCATATTTGGAGGTGACAACTTACATATTGCTCGAACCATCGAGGAAACTATCTTCTAACTTTTTTATTGATATCATCCTGTGATTTGTCGAGCATGAGCTCCTATAACAATTCCTCATATAATCTAAAAACATTATTTTATATTCCAGTTATGAATCACAATTCTAAATTTCAAAACTAACATAATCACTTGATACTTACTCCACGAAAGGTTGAACCTCTGACAGTTCAATAAAATGTAACCATGCAGCCTCAATTTCTTCCTATCTTAACATTCTTCTTGTTGAACATCCATATGACTGTTGGAGTTATGTAAATATAGCGCCTTGGAAAGCAAGTGCATTTACTTATAACTTAATTTTCTTTCAGTTACAATTTTGTAATGAAAATATTTGTTATTAATAAAAATAAAAGAGTTTGGTTTTTATGAGCATTATATATCTAGCCATAAGGTACCGGGATTCTTCTGTAAGTAATATACATATACATAGAGATTTATGGGAAACATGTATATTATAAGAATCTAAAATAATGGATTCACAGTCGAATAATCAAGTTGGTCGCTTGATTATGATTTAGACTGTAGTGTTGCGATTTATCTCCATGTAAGTAAAGGAGTTTA
>JAOSBN010165197.1:0-21372 GCA_027563595.1 Erythroxylum suave | reverse complement strand
ATAAATATTTTCATTACAAAACTGTAACTGGAAGAAAATTAAGTTATAAGTAAATACACTTACTTTCTAGGGCACTACATTTACATAACTCTAATAATAAAAAATTTCCATATAGGTTTCACATATAGGTATGTATGTCTATGCCAAAATGAACAAATTACCTATTAAACCATTTTGTTTACTTTAAGTACCATAATGTCTCTTACTAAGACGCACTTAATTCATTATGTTCACTTCTTAATACAACCCCTAGGCATGCTGTAATACTTTTAGGGTATATGCTGGGTCGTTAGATTTCTCTCCCCTTTAAAAAGAATTTCATCCTTGAAATTTATAGTTGTATCCCTATAATGACATATTGGGCTGGATAAAACCCTTGTCTAAAAGCTCCTGTAACTGAATCTTCAACTCTTTTAATTCTGCAGGAGCCATTCTATAAGGTGCACTTAAAATAGGAGCAGTACCAGATACAATCTCAATAGATAGTCTACTTGCCTCTGGGGCAATAAGCTCGGTAACTCTTCTGGGAACATGTCAGGAAACTTATTTACTACCAATATGTCTCGTAAGTTCACCTTCTTCCTTTTTGAATCAAGTACTAAAGAGAACTATGCATCACAACTCTTTTTAAGAATTTGTCTTGCCTACATGGATGATATTACATTAGTCAAATGATTAGACATAATACCATGCACCACTATTTCTAAACCATTAGAATCTTTGAGCAAAATTATTTTCAGCTCACAAGCAACTATGGCTTGGTGTTTGGGCAACCAATTTATGCCCAATATCAATTCAAATTCATGGATGAGTATCTCTATCAGATCAATTGCAAACTGTTTCCCATAGAACAAAATAATGAAATCTCTATACACTTTATTCACATATACACTATAGCCTAATGGACTAATCACATGCATATCATAGGCTAGTTGATCTACTGATAAAATTATATCACACACTCTTTGGAGACTTAGGAGGACTGAAACTGATTGGTCTCTCATCACCACACTATTAGTTGACTCCTCATCAACTTCATGAAATCTTACCATTTCTACTTTTTATAAGAAAGCAGAGACATCTGCATTAGGCCAACATTAAAACCAAACCATATCACATATTACTATACTCTTATTGGTCAGAACCGCCTAAATCGTCCTCTAATACCACAAATTGTAAAGGGAACTTACAACCATTAACATATATAGTAACCAAATTCTTGTTCATGCATTCAAGGTATACAATTCTATTTAATGCTATACATATACACATTACAAAACTTCCCAATGCTTAACATTATCATTTAACAGTAGTAAAACATCTTTATGTTTACATGGTAATCCAAAAGAAAACATATGATTTCCTTTTTTTTTCATATGCAATCATTTGTAACTAAAAGCACATTCCAAAATTACTTTTTCTATTATTTGTTGACCTTGGTCACTGCAGATGCACCATGTACCTCTTCTTTTGACTTAGACCTACATGGATTAACACCCATGCTAAGCTTGAAAGCTTAGTGGGGAAAACACTTGGTTTAGATGACCACTCACAACAGTCATCTGCCAAGCACACACATTCAGAAATATCACAACTTATATACATAAATTCGTATTCATGAACCAAAAATTTCGTATTCAATGGTCATATAAACAAATATGGCATACCTAAACAAAGTCAATAATGCAAAGATGCTTCAACATATTATCCATCTATGAAAAATGCACATTTATAAGCCAAATATTGATATGATACAAATTATTTATATAAAAGCACATCATCACAATTCATTATTAAATTCAATATAAATGCTCATCAATACCAATTATTCATATTGTCCTGTTATGTTTCTTATTTATGACTGTTAAGTTTCCTTTCTTTGTTAAGCCTGCATATTTTTTGTGGGTGTGGATAACAGTTGTTGTGGATATCCGAAGCTATCAAACTATGGATACTCAAAGGTGTCGAATTGTGGATACCTGAAGGAATCAAACTGTGGATACCCAAAGGTATTGAACTCTAGACGTCGGTGGTGTCAAACTATAGCAACTGCACTGTAACTCTATAGGCATGCCCATCTATCCACCACCATGACAATCGAGCACGCACTATAACATTTCCTTTAACCATTTGCCAATTTCACAATTCATATATTGATAAGTCATTTGATCTAAAGTAATAAAAGCTATATTTGAGTTCATACGTCCAATTCGTGGCTTACTACCATTAGAAGGGTGACAAAATCATAATTTTATAATCATACTATACATATATGAGCAATAAATGTGCATACCAATCATTTATGTACAAGTGAGTTTTCTTTGGAATGCATTAGGCTCAATTTTAAATTCTAATGTTCAGTCACCTAATTCATACATGGAATTCCACTATATGATACTCTCTTGTCATATATAACCAAGTTCATACAAAGTAACACCAAAATAACACCAAAGCAAATTCCTAGAAATAATTAAACATCTAAATAAATCTTTATATCCATTCAATCATACACAAATACAGAAATCAACTAAGTGAAGTCCTAAACCTCAAAATTGACAAAGTAGATCTTCTATTGCTTTTTCTTCCTTTCCTCCTTGGCTTTGCTTGACTCACCAACTAGAAATGCCAAAAGAAAATCTCTCAATACCAATTCCAACCTTATATTTTTATTCCTTCATAAGCAAAGTAAGAAGAGAAAAAGGTGAAGTGAAAATCCCTAACTTTTACCTTGATTTCCACCTAATATTAGTTTGATTTCCTACAAGAAAAATGATGGGAAGAAGAAGGTGAAATGGAGAAGAGAAAGATTTGAACATAGAACTCCTTAAATGTCGTGCATCTCCCTCTCCATATGCCCATTCCAGAACTTTCAAGACTCACACATATTTGGACACATATGCTTTATTATTATTGGTCATACATGCCTTAATCTAATTGGTTCATATGTTAACTTTAGAAAAATTGCATATTGGTCCTTTTCTTCCTTTACTTCCCACATTAGCCATCAATATTACCAATTAATTTCATTCCTTTATGTCTTGGTTTTCTAATGCAATAAATTTCAAGAAATTTGGTGAATTATTCCCAGAATTATACCCAAAACGCTACATGTTGTTCAAAAATAGGGACAATAGTTAGAACTCAGCTTCAAAATAGAATTGAAAACTCTTAGAGGTAGAATCGGATTTTGGTTCCTTTATAAAAGTTTAATATCTATGTCTCTAGTTTAATATCTAATCAAAACTATCCAACTTGGAGATATACAAGCCAAGATATGTCCAAATTACATAAATATATTCAGTGGAACCTATCCATTCAACGAGGCGTACATTCCAAATCAACTAACTTCGGTCTTATCATACAAGAGCAACACAAAAGTACATCCAATTTAACCAAAAACATCCCATTTACTTATGGAATACTTCTTTATATCAATTACCCTCACATCACATTCATAAACCCAAGAAAATATATCAAAAATTTCCATATATGTTTCACATCTAAGTTTGTGTTTCCATGCCAAAATGAGCAAATTACCTATTAAACAATTTCTTTTACATTAAGTACCATAATGTCTCTTACTAAGATGCACTTAATTCATTATGTTAACTTCTTAATACAACCCTTAGGCATGCTATAATACTTCCAGGGTATATGTTGCGGTGTTACATTTCTTTTCCCCTTAAAAAGAATTTTGTGCTCAAAATTCATACCTGTATTCCCATGATGACACATTGGGCTGGATAAAACCCTTGTCAAAAAGCTCTTGTAACTAAATCTTCAACCCTTTTAACTTTGGAGGAACCATTCTATAAGGTGCCCTTGAAATAAGAGCAGTATCAGATACAATCTCAATAGATAGTTCTACCTCTCTCTTGGGTGCAAGCCTGGTAACTCTTTTGGGAACATGTCAAGAAAGTCATTTACTACCATTATGTATCATAAGTTCACCTCCTTCCTTTTTGAATCAAGTAATAAAGCCAAATATGCCTCATAACCCTTTCTAAGAAGTCGTCTTGCTTACATGGTTGATACTACATTAGTCAAATGATTAGACATAATACTATGCACCACTGTTTGTAAACCATCAGAATCTTTGAGCATAACTATTTTCAACCCACAATCAACTATACCTTGGTGTTTGGACAACCAATTCATTCCTAAGATCAATTTAAATTCACGGACGAGTATTTCAATCAGATCAGCTCCAAATTGTTTCCTATGGACTAAAATAGGGCAATCTTTATACACTTTATTCACATATACACTATAGCTCAATGGACTAATCATACATATATCATCGGCTAGTTGATCTACTGATAACATTATATCACACATTGTTTGGAGGCTTAAGAGAACCCGAAATTAGTTGGTCTCTCACCACCACATTTTCGGTTGACTCCTTATCAACTTCACGAAATCATTCCATTTATACTTTTTATAAGAAAATAGATAGGCTAACACTAAAACCAAACCATATCACACATTACTAGACTCTTATTGGTCAAAACTGCCTAAAAGGTGCTTTGATGCCATAAAATGTAACACCCCCTATAGGGATCCTAAAACCATCAAGAACTAAATTCCTATACATGCATTCAAGGTATACAATTCTATTCGATGTTGTACATATATACATTATAAAACTTCCCAATGCTTAACATTATCATTTAATAATAGTAAAACATCTTTACATTGACATGGTAATCCAAAAGAAAACATACAATTTCCTTTTTTTTTTTCATGTTCAATCATCTGTAGCTAAAAACACATTCCAAAATTACGTTTTCTTTTATTTGTTGGTGTTGGTCCCTACAGATGTACCTTGTACCTCACTCTTTTGACTTAGAACTACACGAATTAACACCCATGTTAAGCTTAAAAGTTTAGTGGGCAAAACACTTAGTTTAGATGACCACTTACAGTAGCCATCCACTAAGCACACACATGTAGAAATATCACAACTTATATACCATAAATTCACATTCATGAACTGAACACTGGTATTCAATGCTGATGTAAACAATGATGGCATACTTAAGCAAAGTAAATAATGCAAAGATGCTTCAACATGCTATCCATATGCCGAAAATGCACATTTATAAGCCAAATATTGATATGATACAAATTATCTATATAAATCTACATCATCACAATTCATTATTACAATTAATATAAATGCTGATCAATACCAATTATTCATGTTGTCATACTGTGTTTCTTATTTATGACTGTCAAATTTCCTTTTTGTGGATAACTGAAGGTATCGAACTGTGGACATCGGTGGTGTCAAACTTTTATCCACACCTACATAAAAATATGAGAATGTGTTAGTATTTTTGACATTTTCTCCTTTAAAACACATCTCCTAGTTTATCCATTAGCATAAATCTTGTTCAATATTGGTTCATCCCTTAAATAATTAGTGTGATCATACAAGAACCTCTTTCTTTGTTGATAAGACAAATTGAGGGGAAGGATACCACTAGCAATATAATATGCTATATTAGTATACCATGGAATAAATGTGTAGTTTATCATCATCAATAATTCATAAGGGAATTGCTCATTGAATACTTTATCCTGTTCCACCTCCCCTTAAGACGTGGTAGGTGATCAACCGTTAAGTTTTCACTCCCTTTTTGTCTTCAATTTCAATTTCTCGATTTTCCATCTTTCTTAGCAAAGAGATACCTTAACACTATATGACCTATATAGAAGATCACTTGATACCCTAAAAGATAAAATCAAAACTTGTCGCACACGAATACAACTTCTAGCAACTCCTTCTTAGTAGTTTAGTAATTCAATTGGTCTCTTGATAACTTCATGTTTATATAATAAATAGCATGCAATTTTTATCCTTTCACTACCCTAGAACTGCACATAACTTGGAATAGTAAGGGACAATATGGTGACATCAATATGGGTGTTGTAGTGGGTGACTCCTTTAACCTATTGACAGTAAGTAAACAATTGTTATCAAAATTAAATGATACATTCTTAACCAATAAATTGGTTAAAGGTCTAGCAATAAGAGAGAAGTCTTTAATAAATTGGTAATTAAACCCTACGTGTCCCAAAAATGCATATATG
Source organism: Erythroxylum suave (assembly GCA_027563595.1). Lineage (NCBI taxonomy): Eukaryota > Viridiplantae > Streptophyta > Magnoliopsida > Malpighiales > Erythroxylaceae > Erythroxylum > Erythroxylum suave. Next base: position 15,276 of record JAOSBN010165197.1, on the reverse strand, counting down.
CCTTTGACATTGTTTAATGGTGGAAGATTCTAATTAACCTCCATGTTGGCTCTATCCACTTCTATACTTTGATACAATATCTTATGTCCTAAAACTGCACCACCGTGCACCATGAAGTGACATTTCTCCTAGTTTAGAACCAAATGTGCTTCCTCACATATTTTAAAAACTCTATCCAAATTTGTCAAACCATGATCAAAAGAGTCTCTAAAGACCTAAAAATCATCCATAAATATTTCCGTAACATTCTAAATCATGTCCATAAAGATAAACATAATGCACCTTTAAAAGTTTATCGGTGTATTATAAAACCTAAACGACATCTGTTTATAAGCAAATGTTCCATAAGGAAAAGTGAAAGTGTTATTCTTTTGGTCTTTAAAATAGATAAAAATCTGATTGTACACTCAATATCCATCAAGGAAATAATATAATGCATGCTTGATAGGTAATTTTCTAAAATTTAAATTATAACCTCTTATTTTGCAAGTATACATATCAGAAATCGCAGTATAGATAGGTATCGTCCCACAAGGATCGGTTAGACATTGAAATGATCCAAATTTTATTTTGTTAAGGAAACTCAAATAGTTAGAATTGAAAGATCTAAAATATAAAAATTAAGAGTCATACATACGCACTTTAGGGTTGTCACAAAAGTAAGAACACAAATTTATAAAATGGTGAATAAATGTATCAATTTAGCAACTTAGGATTGTCATTACTTAACTATGTATTCTCTCATATTAGTAATGTTCATTATGTTTAGTCCAAAATTTCCTAATGTTCTGGTTCTTTCACTCTCATTACTTTAACCAAATATGCCTGTTTAATGATGTAAATGAATTATTTATGCTCTCACTTCCCATTTTTCACTTAATCATTAAAAGGATATGAACAGATTTTTGGACAGCCACTTTTCCATTCAAGATTTCTCTCCAAATGGCAAGGTAACTTGATATATGGAGTGTTCTTGGGGTAAGCCCACTCTCATGGCACTTACTAACACATTTCTTAACTCCATATCTCTATGTGGGCTAAGTATGGACAGCCATATACCATAAACATCAAACACATCCATAATATTGAATAAAGTGAGGTACTACATAGTTCAGGAAATAATAAACCTAATAACTACTTAGAAATCCTTGAAAATCTCATCTAACATGTTTATAACATATCCATACATCCTTATCAATCAACAAAATACAACAAAGAAGGAAGAAAAGAGAAGAAGTAAGGCTTATATATTGAAGAGCAAAGCCGGAATTCTATGGTGGCAGCTTTGTGTCTCCTTGAAATCTCTTGGTTTTTCTCTCAAAAATGCGTTCTTCTCTCTCCCTTGGATGTCTTTCACGACCTCCTCTTTCCTAGAGTTTAAAATTGAGTTTTTATACCCCATTTAATGCTTAAAATGACGTAGGAAGGAGGAAGTTGCCAACTGGAATTTTCCAAAAAACTCTATTTTCTGTCTTGACTTCAATTCATGATATCTTATTGATTTCTTATCCAAATCGGGCCTTCACTTCACCAATTTGAAACTGAATTTCTTCTCTTTCTTTTGAATGAAAAACGAACAGCATCCAATAAGACTTTTATCTTACAAAGCTTAACATTAGTGATGGGTTGGCCCAGGAAAATTCCAGCTTTCCTTTGGGTAATACCAACATAATGTAAGAAAAAGATGTGCAACAATGCCATGCAAAATTCATTCAAAACCTAAACTTAAAGACCTAATTCAAACACATTCATGCATATTCACAAACATTCATACATAATCATGCAATCATATGAAACGAAGACAAAAATAAGCCAAAGAAGTTAACAACAATAAATTTATCACAATTAACTAACAAATTATCCTAAGAAAAGTATGTACAAATGCCACGTATAAACTCCCCCACAGTTAAACTTTTTCTTGTCCTGAAGCAAAATCAAATACAAAATAATCTAAAGAACCAAAAATACACAAAAACATACATGCTTACAATGTCAAAATTGATGGCTACTAACTCGGAACGTTATGCAATCAACTTAATCGTTAATAATGGTTATATCATAAGTTTAATGTATTGACTTATTCTGTTATGCCTAAGTACTTTAATATAAACATACACATCGATCAAGATTTAAACAACTGAATTTTAAACCTATGTCACTTACATGCATTTACAATTATCGATCATTTAAATGGTTAACAATCTAAGTTATCCTTTTATGAAATTTTATAGCTAATTTATCAGATCAGTAGGTTTTTATTACATACACACTTTTTCTCATTTTTGTAATGATGACTTAGTCTTTTGATGCGATGACAAACATTGGTGATAAATGCCCCTAGTTACTCAACTAGGCCACATTTTTATTTATTTATTAAGCTAGCTTAATTAGAGCATCATTCTAGCCTTTTTACCCAAAGACAAACATTTGTGATGAATGCCCCTGATTACTCAACTAGATCACAGCTCACAACCAGGTACTAGCTCTCTTCTTAACCCGTTTTAGGTCAACAAAATAGTTATTAACACACACTTTTTTCTTTTTTTTGAACTAATTCATTTCTTTTAGTTTATTATTTTCATGAAAGGGAAACTGAGATTTTCTACCGATTTAATGGCTTATAATGGTAACTACATGTGAATTAGCAACACTAAGTGTAAAACTAAGTGCCCTATCCTAACCAACACATACGTTTATGTTAAAACAACTTATAATCTAACTTCCTAAGTTACACATATCACCAGTTCAATAACACTGTTCAAAATTAAGCTAATTCACATAAAATTCTATCCACTAAACATCCATATAGTCACACAGTTTCACAATAAAATTGAAAAAAATTGACACATTAACACAAAAACATGAAAAATCATGCAAAACACATGCAATGCAAATTGCATACTACTCCCCCACACTTGAACAACATATTGCCCTCAATGTTTGAAAGTGATACACACTAAACAACAACACACATAATATATCTAAAAAATCACAAATGAATAAATAAAGAGGCATAAGAACGTGTTGGTATTAGTGTCAAGGATCATGTTAGTGGTGGCTTGCGTATTACTCATAGCTCACACTTTACTTCTTTTCCTGTATCAAAGAAAATAAAAACTAACATAAATACAATATAAACACAAACATACAAAAAACATAAACAGAAACAACCCATGCTAGTTTTTAAAGTCATTAGTAAGACCTTGATCACTCTCTGGTCATGGGCAGGGTTTGAGAAATACTCTCTCGCTTGGTGGGCAATTGTCTTCCATATTAGGGCTTGCAACGGTGGCCATTCACCCTGAATGTTTCTCCATGCTTGTTTTATAACTCCACAACTCCATATGCGAATGCATTAATTATTGTGAAAGTTCTACTCCATCTAGATTTTAAGTTTCTAGGAAACAATCAGAGTTTAAAGTTGAAGAGTAAAACCATATCACTTGCAAGGAACTCCTTTTTCTTGATGTGTACATCGTACCACCTCTTTACCTTTTCCTTGTAGAACCTAACATTATTATAAGCTTACAACCTTAATTTGTCTAACTTATTTAATTGCAATTTCCAATTTTCTCCAGCTGCCTTCTAATCCCAATTTAAGGCCTTAATAGCCCAGTAGACCTTATGCTCAAGTTTCACAGGTAAATGACAAGCTTTCATATAAATGAGCCTATAAGGCATTATCCCAATACTAGTCTTCAAAGCTATCCTGTAAGTCCATATTGCATCATCTAATTTGATTGCCTAATCCTTCCTAGAATTGTTGACAAACTTTTATATGATTTTCTTTAGTTCTCTATTCACAACCTCTACTTGAATGCTAGTTCGAAGTTGGTAAGGTGTAGCTATTATGTGCCGTACTCTATATCTTTTCAATAATGCTTCAACTGGATTGTTGCGAAAGTAGGTACCTCCTTCACTAATAATCATCCGTGGCACACCAAATTTGTGGATAATATTTTTTAGAAATATCTACACCACTTTACTATCATTTGTTGGTGTCTCCATCACCTTAACCCACTTCGATACATAATCAACACTTACCAAAATATATTTTTTTCTGTAAGAGGACGGAAATGGTCCCATGAAATCTAGTCCTCAAACATCAAATACTTTAACCTCTAGCATTGAAGACTTTGGCATCTCATCCCTTTTCAATATGTTCCTAATTCTTTGGCAACTGTTACACTTCACCCAATGTTATGCGTCTTTAAACAATGTTGGTCAAAAAAAATCTGCACTCCAACACCCTTGTGGCTGTCTTATCGGCTCTATAATGTCTTGTATAAGGAAAATTATGACAGTGAGTTAAAATAACATTAATGTCGTTATCAGGAACACATCTCTAAATAAATCCATCCACATAATTTCTTTAAAGAAGTGGATCTCCCCATATGTACTGCTTACAATCATGTTTAAACTTTTTCTGCTACTTGTAAGTTAAATTAGGGTGAAGGATACCACCTATAATGTAATTTACAATGTAGGCATACCAAGGATGGCCTGATTCTTGTATGAAGAGTAGCATCTCATTAAGGAATTGCTCATTGATTTCTTTTTGTAAGTTTGATTCCCCTACTTCCAATCTTGACAGGTGATCAGTAATGAAGATTTCCTCCCTTTTATCCTTGATCACGATATTGAATTCTTGTAGGAATAAGATCCACCTAATCAATTGAGGCCTAACATCCTTTTTTGTAAAAAGGTAATTCAGGGATGCATGATCTGTATATACAATCATTTTTGAACTAAGTAAGTAAGAAAGAAATTTATCGCAAGCAAAAAATACAGCCAACAACTCTTTTTTGTTGTGGTATAATTAATTTAAGAATATGTCAAAGTACTGCTAGTGCAGTGAATAACATAAAACTTCTTGTCCTTATAGTGCCAATTGCTAGCATCCAACATCAACTCAAATGGCAAGCTCCAATCTGATGGTTGTAACACTGATGCTGACGTCAGCGCCTTCTTCAACTTATGAAAAGAAACTAAACAATCATTATAAAAAATGAAACGAAAATCTTTAAATAAAAAATGAGTAGGGGGTTTAGAAATTAAAGAAAAATTCTTTATGAATCGACGATAGAGCCCGACATGCCCTAAAAATGCTCAGACCCCTCTAACATTAGTTGGCGGAGGAAGTTTATTGATGACTTTAGTTTTTGCCTTATCCACTTCAATGCCTCTATAAGATATCTTGTATCCCAAGACTATTCCCTCCTAAACCATGAAGTGACATTTTTTCCAATTTAATACTAACTAGGCCTTTTTACATCGTTGGAGAACCTTATCCAAATTTGTCAGACACTACTCAAAGGAATCTCCATATACTAAAAATTCATCCATAAATACCTTTAAAAAATCCTTAATCATATTGGTAAAAATGGCCATCATACATGGCTGAAATGTAGCTGGTGCATTACAAAGTCCGAACGACATTTGTCTTTTTGCAAAAGTACCATATTGACATGTGAAAGTTATCTTAGATTTATCCTTTGGATAAATGAATATCTAATTATAACTGGAATAACCATCCAATAAACAGTAAAATGTATGTCTTGCAACTCTCTTAATTATTTGGTCCACAAAAGGCAATAGGAATTGGTCTTTCTTTGTCATTGAGTTGAGCTTCTAGTAATCAATACAAACTCTCCAACCAATGACTATCCGTACAGAAATCAACTAACCCCTTTCATTTTCTACCACTGTTGTTCCACCTTTCTTTGGTACATACTAAATTAGACTTACCCATTCACTGATTGAAATTAGGTATATAATTCCTACATCCAATAACTTAATCTCCTGTTATTTTACAACTTCCTACACATTTGGATTCAAACTCCTTTACCTATCCCTCACTGGTTTACATCCATCCTCGAGATTTATTCTATACATCACAACACTTGGACTTATCCCTCGGAAGTCTGATATCTGACACCCCATTGCTTTCATCATCCTCCTTATAACGTCTACTACCTTCCTCTCCTTTTCATCACTCAATTGGTTTGAAATAATCACAGGTAATGTTTGATTTTCACCTAAAAATGTATACCTTAGGTTTGAAGGTAAAGGTTTTAACTCTAAGGTGGGTGCTCTCTCATTGGAAGGTGGAATGGGTGGCTTGATCCTCACCAAAGGTTCCTTGCTTTTCTCTTCTTCCTCTCCATCCTTCTCTCTCTTTCCACTGTCATCTTCTTCATTCAATTCTAACTTGCTTTCACTCTTTTTTTGAATCATTCTACTAGGTATCTCCTCCATACACTCATCCATTACATCTATTCTCATATGAAAATCCGACTCCTACCTACTTTTCAAACTCCTATTTATGTTGAACTTAACTTTTTCATCACCAATATGCAAAATCAAAACACCATTATTCATATCAATCAATGCCCTATTAGTATTCATAAATGGGCATCCCAAAATCAATGGACAATTTCTGTCCTCAGCAATGCCAAGAATGACAAAGTCAACAGGAATCATAAACTTATCTACTTTGACTAAAACAACTTTGACAACTCTAAAAGGCTTCTTTGTAGACTGATCAGCTAACTGAATCACCATTGATGTTGGCTTTATGTCATCCAAGTTCAGCTTCCTGAAAATAAACAATGGCATCAGATTAATACTAGCTCCTAGATCACATAAACATTTAGAAAATTCAACACTATTAACAATACAAGGAATAGTAAAACTCCTTGGATCCTTTAATTTTGATGGCATATTGTTTGTGATCACAAAGCTGCAACTGGCTATCAATGCTACTTTTTAATTTGAATCCTAAGTTCACTTGCGAGAAAGTAATTCTTTTAAGAACTTAGAATACTTGGGCATGTACTTCAAAACTTTTGGAAAAGAAAAACTCATATACAACTTCTTTAATTTTCCAAGAATTTGTTGAATTGGGTATCCATTGGATTCTGACTCACTCTCGTAGGAAATGGTAATTTTGAAACATATGGTGGAGGTGGAACATACAAGGGTTCCTCCTCTTCAGTGACTTTCTCCTTACCTTTTTCTTGACTTTTCTCTACTAGATCGACAACTCCCTTCAAGACTGGCTTAGGTAACTCCTTTCCACTTCTCAACTGAATTACATTTAAATGTTCTTTCTGATAAGGTTCTGAAGTGCTAGGAAGGTTACCTAAGGGTCTGGTTGATACCGCGGTTACCGGCTAACCCATCTGCACATCTAGGTTGTAGATTGATGATGCTTGATTTTTAATCAACTGATTAGTCTTCACTTGATAACTTTTCCTAGCACTTGATTGCTTTGTGCCTGTGCCTCCTTGATATTGTTCACCTTCGATCCAATTGTACCCATCACTTCCATCATCTTTGAAAATTGGGAGCTTAGCTGTGAAAGTTGAGAATCTGTCCTTGTAGCTTGGGCTTGACTTTTTGCCTCTAGCCTTGATTCAATATCTCCAAACTTTGACTTTAAGGCAACATGTGAGTTACTTTCCTTTTCCTGAAATCCAGGCAGTCTTTAAGGTCTCCAATTGGTTCTTACAGGGTTAGCCGAAGAAAAATTTGGATGGCTTTTCCATCCAGCATTATAGGTACCAAAATATGGGTTATTACCTGACGTTTGTTGGAACCTTAAATAATGAACTTGTTCTATGACTTTAGTACTCATCAAATAACATTCCGATGAATTATGACTGCCCTTTCCATAAAACTTACAATTTTGATGCATATACTACAAAGAACTAGATAGAGGTTGAAGATCACTTACCTATTTCCTTAATGATGCAAGTTTTGCAAATAAAATAGTTGTTAAATCTACTGACATAACCCCATTCTGTTCCTTCATCTACAGTGTTTTACTCCTTTTATTGTACCAGAGGCAGTTATTAGCAACTATGTCTCCAATTAGGTCATATGTAGCATATATGGTCTTCTTTATCAATGAACCTCTTGCAGCTGCATCAATGGTGCTTCTAGTTGCTATATTGACCTATTATAAAATATTTATATAAAAAATTCCCTGGGTAGATTATGTTGGGGGCAACTTCTCTGTAATTTCTTAAAACAGTTCCATTCCTCGTACAATGATTGTTTCTCATATAACTGAAAGTTAGTGATTTCCTTGATGATCCTTGTTGTCTTTGTCAATGGGAAATATTTGGAAAAAAAAAGGCTTACACCAATTGTTCCCATGTTCTGACTTGTTCTAGAGTAAGGAAGTTCATCTATACCTTTGCTCGATCCTTTAGTGTGAAGGGAAGCAATCTCATCTTCATTGCATCTTCTGACAGCCCGTTTTGCTTGAAAGTATCACAAATTTTCCAAAAAATTGGTAATGTTAGTATTAGGATCCTCATGTGGCAAACCATAAAATTGGATGTTGCTTTGCAAAATATTAAATAAAGTAGGATTGATTTCAAATTGATCACATTCACTGGTGGTTTAGCAATTCCTTACTGGTTCGGGTTAAATCCTAGCCACATAAAGTCCATCAAAGTTCTTTCTTTACCACCTTCTTCCCTCTATTCAACCATTATTTACTCAGTTTGATCTTGTCTCGCGCTTCTCAATTCCTTTTCTACTTTGGTGATGTCAAGTTCTCATAATTTCTCTACAACTCTTACACTCCTCGTGTGCATACACCTATTACACACCAGAAAAGAATATCAAAATAAACATGAACAGAAAACCCAAATTAAAACAATTCAAACCAAACTAGATGCTAGACGTAATCCCCGGCAATAGTGCCAGAAACTTGATAGGTAATTTTCTAAATTTTAAATTAAAACCTCTTATCCTATAAGTATATAGATCAAAATTTGCAGTATAGATAAGTATCGTCCCATAGGGATTGGTTAGTCACTAAAATGATCCAAATTTCATTTTGTTCATGTGTATGTATGACTCTTAATTTTTAAAGATCCAAAATGTAAAAATTAATAGTCATACATACACACTGTAATATCCCGTTCCCATATTAAGGGTTAGAGCCCGGGAATACCGCACATAAGAAATAACAATGAAAGAGTAGAGAAATGCACTTCATGCTCATACATAATATAGCATACATACACGTGAATTTGATTATTGCACACATTACAATGATTTATTCATTGCACTCATTTGACATTTTGAGAGTATAAATGATTGTTTTAATGTGATTATGATATCGATACTGAATATTTTGCCTTAAAAATTCACCTGGTGAATTAAAGTATTGATTAAGAATTTTTGGTCAAAAATTTAGGAAAATTCTAAATTTCTAGATATTTTTGGACTAAGAAAAATGCCAAATGGTAGGACAATCGATAAATGATAGTAAAATTAAGTGTCAATTGGCAGTAGAAATTATTGATAAGAGACACTAAGATTTAATGACAAGTGTCATTGAAAATTTGGGAGACATTAGTTAGCTTAAGAAATTGATTTATTAAATTGGTTATTTAAGTTGTAAGTGTCATGAAACATGTTATGACACTTACCAAGTAATTGTTACCTTGCTTTTCACGATACTTATCAAAAATGAAAGACCATGACCATTATTTTGTTACATGCTTTCTTCATTTTCTTCTTCTTCTTCTTCTTCTTCTTCTTCTTCTTCACATTTTTGCTTCACCAAACTTCATTAGCATTGCACCTTGCTTTCATCCATCTTCTTCACCTGGCTACAAAAAGACCCAACCTATTCCTCCATGAAAGTTGATGATTGTGTGATATGTGGGAAAGCTATGGTTAGGTGATTTTTGAAGAATCTTGGAGCTTAATCAAGTAAGTAGCCCTCTATTCTTTATAGGTTATTGTAAAAGAGATAAATATGATGATTATTTTAAGACTAATGGTCATGATCATGAAGAAATATATATGTGCTGTAACCTGGGTGTAAAAATAAGTTATGTTTTGGTGCATCAATGATATTCATGGATTATTTAAATGAAAATATGTACAATGATCATTTGTGATAGACTTATAGTGTAAATGATGTGGGGTAATTGTGGAATAAATGTATATGAAGAATGTGTGTATATGATATGTTATGTTTTAGTGTGGATGATCAATCATAAAATATGGGTTGTTTATGATTGATATTGAACTGAAATAGAAGTAGTAATGAAGAGGAAATAATGAGGACATAAGTAGGAAATGGTAGACTAAGCAAAAGAGGTGAACTAGGATGAAAATGATGATGATGTGTGTTGGAGTATATTAAATGGAATGTTTTCACTGAACATGCACCTGTATTTTGCTCATATATTGAGATGTAGATATCTAAATGGGATAATTTTTAATATAGATAACTAAAGAAATATGGCTACAATTTCATGATGGAATTGAATTTGAATCTGTCTTTAAGGGTCTTAAAATTTGGCTTGAAGTTTAGAACTATGTGCTATCGTGATATGAGAATAGTCTGTAGTATTTTGGATATAATTTGCAGAATACTGAACCAAACTGCATCAATTTAATGTAATTAGAAACTTAAGACATATAGGAACATTTTTTTAGAAGTAGGTGTTGCCTAAATACCTCATTTTCTAGGTAAAAATGGTCATACAAAACTGACCTGAAAACAGGTTTGGAAAAGCTAGAAAATGGGAATGACTTTTACATGAAATATGTTTCTTTTATGTGATGTTTGAGACAAAAATTGATAAGATAATTTCCTATAATGCATTTTGGCTTGAATTAAGCTTTAAATGAACCTAGTATGATGCTTGAATAAATGATTAAATGTGTGATTGCTTAAGGTGATAATTGAGGTTATAATTACGGAAATAAATTGAGATTAATAGGATTAGATAACTGGAAAGATTTTGAGGCAAGAGGCATAACATTCTAGATGGATGTCGGATTAAGGTCATTTAAGCATGCTTTCGAAGAGGAATCTGAATTCTACGACTTCTGTGAAGACTCTAAGGAGAGATTTTACTGTCTAGAAGGTCAAATTTTCATATTTCTATAAGATTCCAGTGAATGTCCCCAGTAGACATGATGTCCCTCCAAACGGACATAAGTAGAGTTGGAAAGTTGGAAAACCAAAGAATGTCCACCAAGTGGACATGAAGTTCTCCTAACTAAAATTGCTCCAAAAGACAGTATATATAGGTATAGGTCCACCCTACAAACATAAGGTTTGCCCAACGGACATAGATATGATGAAATTGTGAGAATGACAATGCAAAATGAATGAAAGTGCACATATGAATGCTAATGAAATTCAAAGGAGATGAATGATGAGTATTTAGTAAAGATAAATGAAAAATTGGATATAATGTGATCATATAATGCTAGAATAACTTTAGGGAATGATTGAGTAATGAAATTAGAATAATCTTGTATAATTGAGGTGTAAACCTAAGTTTAAATTAAGCATGTATGAGTTATGAAGTATGAATGATTACAAGACGTGAATTAAAGAAATATACCCCGAATAGTCATTATAAGCATGCATTATACATTACATATAAATATATGTGTATAACTAAATGTTTATGTGATGTTCAATTAGTAATGTGTGTACAATGTGTATTGCATGAGGTTGATACACAAGGTTGAAATTCAGCATCAAGACTTTTTTGGATTATGAAAGCTAATGTTAATCTGGAGCATACCGTGAGTCGACCTAGATGGTCTCATTTTCATTGTTTGTTCTATTTTGGAATTCTGTATTGAATTGTGTGTTCCATTTTAAAAGTTTGTATTGAATTATGTGATGTGAATGTGTTGATTCCGGATAATAAATGTCTAAGGCATTTGATGCATGTAAACATCATTGGAAGTGCTCCTTGAATGTCAATTTAACTGAATATCTGATTCTCAATTTAAATGTTGAATGCCAGACCAAGGTCCGATGATAAAAGTGAACGAGAATGTAAACGTGAATTTGAATGTGAATGTGTAAAATTGAGCACATTTGATTGAATAAATACATGTGATGCAATTCATTATATGAATGCATGAGAACATGAAGGGTGTTGTGACCAGAGTAGCTACTGAAAAAGAGCTTAAAGCTTAAGAAGTGAAAAAGAGCTTAAAGCTTAGAATGTGGTAAGAGCCTCAGGCTTACTATATAAAATGAGTACCTATATCCCCAATGGATAAGGGACAATTATTAATGAGCCTGGCTTCCATAATAGATACAGACAATTATAAGCACTCGGTCACAACAATAACAATTGGAAGTGAGTCTCATGAGCATTGCATATATAGTTGATATGTATGATTTAAATGATTGAAATAAATAGTTTGCATGATTTCTGAATGTGAAATATGAATTAAGCTAATACGAAGTGTATGTGATTCAACATGTTGATTAGTGAAATGGTGTGAATTATATGATCACTTGAATTGAGTGAGCCATCGAGGATGGTCCACTCACTGAGTTCACAAAACTCACCCTAATTTGCAACATATTTGTCAGGTTCAGAGGAGACACCCAATTAGACTAACTGGAGTCTAACCACTACTTTTGAGTAAGAGATAGAGGTTGGGATTTGTTGGCGTCTGCATATATTTTTTGAAAATTTAGTATTAAATATTGTATTCCATAAGCTTCATTTATTGTAAAAATGGATTATGTTTGTAATAATAGTTATGATAAAATACATTTTGTTTTTGTAATGGGCCCAAAAGATTATTGAAATTCCAACAATTTGTTAAATGTTTGATCCAATGTGAGTTTGTAATGTCAATTGTAATTAGTGATGTTTTAAATAAAATTGGCCAAAATTGATTATTGGTTTTCTGTAAAAATGCATGTGATGTTTTCAAAAAATTTTATTAAGTTTGTCTGACCGTTCTAATGCACCACCTTTGTAGAGTTTATTCTCGAATATCGTCTGTGTGTTCGGAAATATGCCCTATGTGAGTTGGGTGCTACAATTTGGTGTCAGAGCCTAGATTTAGTATCTTACATGGGAATTTTTCAAATTATGTGTCAAGATACATGCATTTTTGACATGTCTTAGCATGCAGTGGCAACTGATCCCTAGTTTGAGTCGCATTTACATGAGTCATATGCATGAACATTCGTTTATAGTTTGAGCCATTAAAAGCAATGATAAAGATGATGATCCATCATAATGTAAGAAAATGAAAATTTGTGGATATCTAGAATTAAGAAATAGTATATGGTTTTGTATGATAGACAAAGATTCCATGCATTATAAATAGTGGTTATATCATCGAATATGATATCAATATTGTACTGCGATTATATATATATATATATATATATATATATATATATATATATCTAAATTGATATGGATGTGAGATTATTTTTGTGTACTGACTGAGGAAAAGCAGAGATATTAATATAAATGAAAAGATTTAAAGTGTACAAACCATGTTGAAAGAAAAAAAAATTTATTATGATATTGAGAAGTTGAATTCGGAATTGAAATGGTTATTTGATTATCATGATAAGAGTTTAAGATTGAGCGAAAGGTTATGTCTGTGGATTAAGATTACAAATTTCATGATGGTTAAATATTTATAATTGTAAATTGATTAAGAACATTCGTATGTAAGATGAAATGAATGATAGCGATATATATATCAAAGTCCTCAAGGTAAAGTTGATTTGTTATTGTTAGTGCATATTAGATGATGTGGTTACATTGGTAAATAATGTATTTGAGCATATACGTACTATATACTTGGCTATGGTATATAGAGTGATCTATGACCTATTAAATAAGCTGTAGTCTTAGTCCTTATAGTTAAAATTTTGAGAGGACTTAGAGTAGCACAATGGAAGCATGGGTTTAAACGGATATAATGAAATGATGAACTATGGAGAATTTTTTTTATGTATTATGGAAAGAGTTAAGGTTACAGGAATGAATGAGATTAAATGAATGAAAAAGAATCAAATGAGTGGAGTTTTGTGAGTTTTAATGAAATCAATAAGACAGTTAAAGTAGTATGGAATGAATGTGAATTTTGGAAAAATTTGGAAAGTAAATTAATTTGTTTATTGCTTCACTGAGTTTCATTATAAAGAATACTCTAACCATATAAGCTATGACAGAAATTGATTTTATGAAGATATTATGAATAGTTGAAATTGATCTTCTTAAGGTACTAAGAATGGCTAATAAGCAATGATGAAAGTAGTTGATTGATAAGGATTACGTGAATAGTATAGATGATAGTGGCAAAATATCTTCTTCCGAAGATGAATTTCTTTGAATTAGGTCTAGTAGAGCAGATGGTTTACTTCTAAGAATGAATGAATATTGAATGAATCAGAAGTGAATATTAGAAACCCATTTCTGATTAAGATTCGGGCATAAGAAGCTGAAAATAGTACCTATGGAGAGTACTTGTATCTTGTTGATGAAAGGAAACCCATTTACATTATCAGGTTCATGAAATTGGGATGATATTATTGTTATTACTAAAGGAACTTAGGCCCACAATGTGCTCTATATTTATATATTCAGAATGTACAAGTTAGATTTGACGTTTGTGTTTAGAAAATTAAGAATCGTAAATGAATTGAAATGTGTGGAGAAATTAGTAAGAATGATGAGACATTTCAATAAGTCAATACAAAATCAGAGGAAAATGAAGAAATGGAAAAAATCATTCGAGAAAAGAATTTGAATGCGAGATTGAAAAAAGCATGAGATATCGCTACCCTATTTGAGGAATTAGATACTTAAGAATTTCAAAAAATAGTTGTAGGCGGTTCGAGTTAATAGTGATACCTAATTGGGGTGACAAATGCCCGACATTATACATGACATTAATGAACAAAGCGTTTCAACCTTACTTAGAAAAATTGGTGGCCATGATCATAGATGACATTTTGAGTTATATAGTATTTGGACGGGGCATATAGCTAGACTAAAAAAGTGAAGTGAAGGCAATAACGAAGTGAGAAACTTTAAGGAATAGATGTGAGATCTAGAGTTTTCTGAACTATCTGTACAATGGACACTACCAGAGGTTGTCGAAGGGTTTTTACTGATCTTAGCCCTTTCTCAAAACTTCTAAGAAAAATTTTTTCGTTCAGATGGTTAATGAATGTAAAAAGAATTTTAAGGAATTAAAACACCGATTGATTACAACACTGATGTTAATTATGTCATTTGGATTTGGAGATTATATAGTATATAATGATGTTTCACACCAGAGATTAGGATGTAATCTAATGCAGCGTAATATAGTGATTTTATATGCATCGAGACAATTAAAGTCTTATGAGTTGATTAGTTGATACATGATTTGGAACTTGCTGCAATAGTAACTGCTTTAAAAACTTGGAGACATTATATGTACAGTGAAACATTTTGGATA
>JAOSBN010165169.1:0-21374 GCA_027563595.1 Erythroxylum suave | reverse complement strand
AATGTATATATTATGTCAATATGAAAAATAAAATAAAAAAGTTTATAATTTATTAAATTTAAAAAACAAAACAACAAAATTTTAAATTTATTTTAAAAATTTTATAAAAAATATGGCGGGCCAAAAATGGCCCTCGGGCGGGCTAGGCAGGCCGAACCATGGGCCTTCCCGTGGGCCGCTCCATCGGCGGGAGTGGGCCAGCCCATGGGCTGGCCTTCTGTGGCCCTCCCATATTTTTTCAATGGGCCGGGCCGGGCCACAGCCGGCCTAGGCTCAGCCCGACTCATTGACATCACTAGAAGAAGTATTGGGTCTTTGGAAATAAAATAAAACTAATGAATTTGCTAGAGAACTATGTCTGAAAACATAACTTTGCGCGTTCATGTCTTTTTCAATCCCTCCATGTCGTGGAAAGCCTGCTGAATTATAGAAATTCTTTCTACATATATGACTACATGTACTGCTTTATTAAGTGTTAGGCTATGCATTATTTAATCTAATCCCTTTTTTATTACGACTAAACATATTTGTAAATTTCCCAATGTGCTGGGTTTCCTCCCTAGGACAAATTTTCAACTATTACTCTTTTTATTTTTAAATAAATGATGAGTTAGTTGTAATTAAAATTCAAGTATTTAATATCTATCACATTCATAATATTTTTAAATGAAAATATTAATTCTGTATTGATTTTATGTAATATAATTTTGAAAATCTAAATTTTAATTTTGAATGTTATTTTAGAGAATTTCAAACTCAATTTAAAATAGAAAAGGAAAAAGTTTTGGTATGATGGCAATACTCCTAATCATAACGATGGTCCCGAGGTAATATGATAATTTTAAATAAACTATCTGCTAACTTGGTTATTACTAACAAGCTGCTAGGAAAAGTTTTTTAAATATAGTTTTAACTTGTTTGCCATCCACAAATGTGTCTCTCCATTGTAAATAAGGCCAACCTGACTAGCTTGAGAAATTACTTGTGTGATTAGGGAGGCAAAAAAGTGTACAAATCTTGTGGAATACGAGCTTTCTTCTAAAAGATACTAATTTAATTTTTCACGTTGAGGATTTTGTCAGTTTAATTTATGTAAAATTGAAGAATCAGTGTTTTCACAAATCATTTTTAGCAAAAGGATTTAGTGTGAAATTTGGAATAGTTAATGAGTTACTTATTTTCAAATTATTGATATTGGTAAGGAGACAAGACACGTGTAACCCTTACATCCCGTTAAAGAAGTTTTTAATAATAATAATAATAATAATAATAATAATAATAATAATAATAATATCATCCCATGGCTTTCAATAACTTCTATAAATCAAACGATAATAGCTAAGACAAGATATGAAATCAAGATATTGTAACAAGTAATAGATATTCACGACAACCAAATGTCCAAATGTAATATGTAAAGGAATATGGAGAATTGGGTACCTGAGAAATTTAAAATATTTTAGGTGGGTTGGACGAAACAAAGATGGTAGTTAAGAAATTGAAAGGAAGGTTGGTTGGGATGGCAACATTGAATACGAATGGATAAATTGTTGGGAGGGCATCCTTCTAGATTTCTGACTCCTAAACCTGCTGCCTACCAATTAGGAGCAATGCGCATGTTAACTTACCTTCCACCTCTCTGGTTCATCTAAAGTAATGCTAATCTAACTCATCCCACACAATAATGCAACCAAAAACTTTTTTGTTGACAATTTTGATAGAATCAGCTAGCACCTGATCACACAATGCTTGTAGGGCTTGAACAAGTCAACATATTATTCTGTTGCAGTAACTACTTGATCCATGATTAGCTTCTTGATTTTTGGAGGATTAATAATTTAGTTGTCCTATTCTTTTGGCTTCAATTTATTGTTGTTAAGTGGATTGATCACTTCGTAGTTTTCTATTTTCTGTTATTTGAGATTCTTTCTATTGCTATAAATTGAGTTAGAATTGATGAATAAAAGGGGATAATTACAATTACAAGCTTCTCTCTGCCTACTTCTCTTCTTCTTCTAAATTCTTCTTTATCAATTGGTATTAGAGTAGGTTTCAGTTCCATGAATACTCGAAACCAATCTAACGTCAAGTTTCGAAACGAGACTTAAGAGATACTTGGCTGTCACAAGTTTAGTATCCGTCGACTTCATTCCACATTAGAAACCTTCCTAACCAAAATCCAGAACATTGAAACTACCCTAACGCCACCAACCAACCCATAAGAAGACCCTTTTGTGTCTGAAAATCTAGGGAGTACTAGCATGTCATCCCAACCTCAACAGCCCATTCATCACCAGGCCAGACAAAACTCAAACCTAAATTTCCAAACCAACCAACCATACCAATAACTCCCATACCATTCCCAATATCCACCACATTCCTCAATTACCACCCAAAATACCCGACAACACATGAAACTTCAATTTCCAAAATTTGATGGCATTGACCCACAAGGATGGACTTAAAAAGCAAAACATTATTTTTCATACAAAGAAGTACCCTCACATGTTCGCCTTCATCTCGCCTCCTTTCACTTGGAAGGAATTGCCTTGTAGTGGCATCAATGGTTCGCTAAATTCACGGGACCAATTTCATGGGATGAGTTCGCTCAAGCCATTATCAAAAGGTTTGGACCCACAGAATATGATAATCCAGGAGAGGCCTCACATATTTGCGTTAAACAACAAATGTGGCTGAATATTAAGAGATTTTCGAAAGATTGTCACATCGTGTTAATAACTTACTTGAAAGTTTTTTAGTGAGTTCTTTTATCGCAGAACTCCGAGATGATATTCAACTGGAGGTTAAACTCAAGCAACCACGTTCTTTGATGAGAGCAATTGGCATGGCAAGGGTAGTATAGGACAAACATAACTTATAAAAGAAAAGCAACACTGTGACCAAAACTCCTTGGACAAACAACAACAATCCAAATTCAAGTCTCTTGGGGCCAGCTCCTAGTCCAACACCTGCCACTGGTAGCATTTCTTCAACACACTTTCGTCGTATTACAAGTCAAGAAGTGAAGGAGTGTTGGGATAAGGGGCTTTGTTACTATATTGCGACGATAAATTCACACCCAGACATAGATGCATTAAACCCCAATTTTTTTCCCATTGAAGATATGTTGGTGGAGGATTGTGACATGGAATCGAAGTCAGACGAAGTCATACCAGAAGTTTCTTTACATGCCATTGAAGGAACTAAGCACTGTAGACCATACGGTTGTCTGGAAAAGTTAAAGGGAAAGATGTTACAATATTGGTGGATAGCGGAAGTACCCACAATTTTGTGGATCAAAATCTAGCCAAGCAATGTGGCTTGATTGTAATAAAGGAAGAGCATTTAAAAGTAATGGTCGCAAACTGGGAGCATGTCACATGTAAAGGAATTTACAAAGGGGTCAGTTTTTCTGTACAGAATTATCAAAGTGAAGATGATTTTTATGTTCTTCCAGTAGCAGTGTGTCCCATAGTTCTAGGTGTCCAGTGGATGGCTACCTTAAGAACCATTCATACTAACTACCGAAAACTCACTATGGTGATATAAGACAACAATGGATCAATGGTATTACAGGGCATTAAAAATGATAAATTTGAACCTATCTCAAAAAAGGAGTGTAACTTTATGATTGGTTCTAGTTTATTATTGCAGGTCACTAATTCAGATCCAAACTATCTCAATAACCCACATGCCACACACGGCCAAATACACCACCCATCCAACATCCAACTCCTGCTTGAGACATATCATCAGGTCTTCTTGAAGCCCAACCACCTACCTCCTCAAAGATTCCATGACCATCAAATACCACTTCTTTCAAATAGCAAACCCATCTCAGTTCGACCCTATCAGTACCCGTTCTACCATTGGTTCTCCTTGTTAAAAAATCAGAAGGTAGTTGGAGATTTTGTGTTACCTATCGAGCTTTTAATGAAATCACTATCAAGGACAAATTTCCAATTATGGTTATTGACAAGTTGCTGGATGAGCTACAAGGGTCTAAATTCTATTCAAAACTTGATTTTCGGTCTGGCTATCATCAAATTCGAGTCCATAGTAGCGACATTTCAAAAACGACTTTCCATACACATGAAGGGCATTACGAATTCATTGTGATGTCGTTCAGTCTCACAAATGTGCTAGCCACCTTTCAAGCCTTGATGAACGAGATATTTCGTCCTTATTTAAGGAAATTTATTCTCGTATTTTTGACGATATTCTTGTTTATAGCAGAACTTGGACATTGCATTTGGAACATTTGGAAACTGTCTTACAAGTATTGAGACAACATAAGCTATTTGCTAAAGATAGAAAGTGTCAGTTCGGCGTCATGGAGGTTGACTATTTGGGTCATGTGATATTTGAACAAGGAGTCGTTGTTGATCCGAAGAAAATTCAAACCGTTTTAGAGTGGCCAACATCGACCACAACAAGAGAGGTTAGAGGTTTTTTAGGTCTCACAGGATACTACCGCAAATTCATTAAGCAATTCGGAGGTATAGCCTTTCCCCTCACTCAATTATTAAGAAAAGTTGGCTTCAATTAGAATATAGATGTGATGTCAGCGTTCAATCAACTCAAGACATCTTTGTTTACAACGCCGAACTTAGCTCTCCTTGATTTTTCAAAAGATTTTGTTGTGGAAAGTGATGTGAGTGGGTAATTAAAGCTATATTATCTCAAGAAGGCCGACCCATTGCCTATTATAACAAAGCTTTAAAAGGGTCAATGTTGTGCCTCTCCACCTATGAGAAAGAAATACTTGCAATCCTTAAAGTTATCCGGAAGTGGCGACCCTACCTCTTAGGTCGACCATTCTTTGTTCATACTAATCAGCGGAGTCTGAAGTTTCTTTTGGAACAATGAATAACAACATCGGCACAAGCTAGATGGTTACCAAAGTTACTCAGTTATGACTACAAAATTAAGTACCGGCGAGGTAAAGAAAACCAAGGAGCTGACGCATTGTCTAGAAGAGGTTAGTGTCACGTCTCTATCCTATCATTTCCTGTTGCAAATTGGTGGCCCAAATTACAGAAAGAAGTTGCAGCAGACCCCGTCTACAAATAAGTTAAACACAGTAAAGGAATGGGTCGTGAGTTTAGTTGGAAAAATGGCATTCTGTACCTAAAAAATAAGATTTATTTAAATCCTACTTGCTCGTTAATTCCATCTCTACTAGGTGAGTGCCATTCAACTTCTACTGGGGGTCACTTTTGTTACTAGAAGACTCTTTCACGACTCAAGACAGATTTCCAACGGCCTGGAATGCAGAAATCAGTCAGGCAATTTATCCATACTTGTACCATCTGTCAGCGCAATAAGTATGAAACCACCAAGCCTGCTGGACTTCTTTAACCCCTTCCAATACTAGACTGTATATGGTTTGAAGTATTTGCAAGTTTCTTTGAAGGATTACCATCCTCCAATGGCTACGCGGTGATTGTCGTGGTAGTTGACAGGTTATGCAAATACTGTCATTTTATTCCTTTAAAACATCCTTTAATTCTATTTCTGTGGCTTTTTTTTCCGAGAGATTGTTCGATTACATGGCATTCTATAAACGATTGTAAGTGACAGGGACAAGATCTTCACAAGTACATTCTGGGGAGAATTGTTTGCATTACAGAAGACCAAATTGCTAATGAGCTCCAGCTATCATCCCCAAACCGATGGTCAAACTGAAGTAATCAATCATATAATGGAACAATATTTGTATTGCTTCATTAGCGACCAACTGAAGAAGTGGCTTGATTGGCTTCCTTGGGCATAATTTAGCTATAACACTAGCCTCCATTTAGCTACCAAATTTACACCCTTTGAAGTAGTACATGGTCGTCCTCCTCTAACTCTCACTTCCTATATTCCAGGTACTACCAAGTTTGCAGCTGTTGATGAATTATTTTCTACTTGAGAGACAATTTTGCATGGTCTCAAGTGACACCTAAGGTTAGCTCAGGAACATATGAAGGTTCAAGCAGACAAGGGTCGACGTGAGATTCGATTTTCAGTTCGGAATTTTGTATATTTAAAGTTGCAGCCTTATAGGCAATCATCTGTAGCATTCCGTGGCTCCCTTAAATTATCCTCTAGGTTCCAAGGGCCTTTTGAAGTTTTGGCTAAAATTAGACCATTGGCATATTGCTTACGTTTGCCTCTGGGTGCTCTAATCCATGACGTTTTCCATGTTAGTCTTTTGTGAAAACATTTGGGCGATAAGCCAACACCATTGGTCGAATTGCCCCAAATCATAAATGAAGCTTGCATATTAGGAACTCTCGTTGTGATCTTAGATAGCCGCATAGTCTAGAAGGAACATTATCGTCTGTATACGAAAGTTTTAGTTCATTGGGAAGGAACTGAAATTGCTAATGCTACTTGGGAAAATTTTCAACATTTTTCTCGGTCTCATCCCGAATTTGTCCTTAAGGACAAGGACCTTTTGGGGAGGATGGAATGATAGACTCTGTTAACACCTGATCATGCGATGCTTGGAGGGCTTGAACAAGTCAACATATTAGTCTGTTGCAGAAACTACTTGGTCCATGATCAACTTTTTGATTTTTGGAGGATTAATAATTTAGTTGTCCTACTCTTCTGGCTTCAATTTATTGTTGTTAAATGGATTGATCACTTCGTAGTTTCTTATTTTCTGTTATTTGGGATTCTTTCTGTTGCTACAAATTGAGATAGAATTAATGAATACAAGGGGATAATTACAATTACAAGCTTCTCTCTGCCTACTTCTCTTCTTCTTTATCAAATTTATGTTGAAATCACCTAAATTCTTCTTCAATTTCAACAACAACTAAAGAGTCTAAATTCGATAAGAAGAATTATTAATTGAAAAATAGATTCTTATATTTGGTAAAAGAAGAGAATAAAGGTTCAAGTGTAAATAGCTTTTATTTCAATTTTAATACTTAAATTACGATTTAGATTTTACTTTTTAAAAAGAATTTAACTTTCAATATTGATTTTAAGTAAATTATAATCGACCTGTCACAATTTTGATCAGTTAAATTGCCATTTTATTTTTAAATCTTTAAACCATTGTTTCATTTTTTGAATGCTAGGTAGGTAGAATTCATTTTCTATTTATTATATGGTTTAGTTGGGAAAATTAAGATAGCAATCTTCTCACTATTTACAATTTGAGTTATGTCAAATTGAAGCCTAAAACTATAGTTTCATACATTTTAAAAGTTTGCAAATTTTGTTTTTAGGTTGATAGAGACCTAAAAACCAACCAATTGGTAATCACTTCATACAATAAACAATATATAGACATAGGCAAATCAAGTCCGCTCCCTTAGTTAGAAATTATCATTGCTAGTTTGTTCTAAATCAAATATACCACCATTCAACTATTGCCAACTAAAATTTAGGGTTAAATATATAAAAAAATCATGTAGTTTGTCAATTTTTTAGTTTTTACATTATAAAAATTGTCACTTACGCCTTTATGATGTTGCTTAGCTCATATACAATACCTTTCATTATATTCTGTTATTTTTTTAATCAAAATCACATAATATTAAAATTCTTAAGATTCAATATGATATTTTTTTAGAGTTATAAATTAACATAAATCTTATGAAATAAAACAAAGAGTTATTTGTTGGTTAAATAATAGTACATAGAGGTAAATGATAATTTTTAAAATATAAAAATAAAAAGTCAAATCATAAACGATTATAATGTAATTAACTCTTAATTTTAATTGGAAAGTACTTAATCCTTCATATCCACATTTTACACTAGTTACACTTACTATCTAAAGGACATTAAAGTCTTGATTTATGAAAATCTTCACGCTTTAATTATTTTGTTTATTATATATTCTACTTGAAATTTCACTTAGGGAAATCTATCAACTCCTTTAACTATTTACCTTTTCAAGTAAATTGGTACATAATGATATTTGGGATTCAAATAGAGATCTTTAGTAATAAGATAATGATTTTTCTAAAAAATAAGATAAAAATAAAAAATAACACAACATTTTATCTAACATGTTGATTAAAAGTGTAGAAGATTATATTAACTCCTAATACAATAATACGTGCAGAAAAAAGACATTTTATTTCCTTTAATGCATTAAGAACCACTTAGGACCTTATTCTTATATATAGTGAAGAACTAATGTGGCTTCTGTAAGTCATTTGTTTAAAGTTTAAGTTAGTAAAAGGATTTATATCAATAGATTGTTTTCACCAATTTCTTTATAAAAAGGAAATATTATTTCAGCAACAATTTCACTTATAAAGGAACTTTTACATAGCCATTTATAGATGAATACCAACAAGTTGTCCCCTAGTGGCACTGGAAAAGCCAATATTATATGCATAAACTTTGACAAAATTTTTTAATTTAGATTTTGGAAAATGATTGATTATGTTCTACCAAAGGAAAAGCCTAAAGGAAAGGGTGTTTGTAATATGAAGGGCAATAAGATTTAAAAAAAAAATAGTTGGCATTAGAAAATATAAATTCTCAAATAGGCTAAAGTCAATGTTGATATTTTGTGGACCTAAAGCTCCTTAATTTCTATTCACCTAAAAAGCTAAAGCCAACTTAACTTAACTACAATCATCAAGAAATCTTCATAACTCACACAATTAAGATTCTATTTACAAAATTTGACTAATAACTACCACGTTCACTTTGGTTACTGATTTCACTAAACTTCATTCTATAAGGTTCTTTCTATAAAATATATAAATTGTTTGTTATATTTAGTGAGTTGAAAATATAAGAACTAAATGATACCTTTTATAGATAGTAATACCTTTTTTAACTTGTTGAATGCATCCATATAATCTGCATCAAACTTAAATATTACTTTCTTATTCAACCAGTTTTATATTGGTTTAAATATCTTGGAAAAATCTTTGATAAATCTCTTATAAAAACCTATATGTCGCAAGTAACTCCTAATTCCCTTCTCATCAATAGGAGGTAGAAATTTGTTTTACTACTATTTATATCTTTTCTTTATCTACTCAATCACATATGTTGAAATTCTATGCCCAAAATAACACCCTCTCTCCTTTTAAAGTAGAATATTGCTTAATTTAATACCAAATTTGTTTCCTCACCTTATTATAAAACCTTATCTAAATTTTTAAGTAACTATTGAAAGTTACCAAAAATATAAAGATCATTCATAAACACTTCCATAATTTTCTCTATAAAATATGAAAATATAATCACCATACAACATTCAAAAGTAGTCAAAGCATTACATACTCCAAAGAGAATTCTTTGTAATGAAAATGTACTTGAGGAACAAGTGAAAAGTATATTTCTTAATCTTCTTGTGCAATGATAATATGGTTATATCTAAAATATCAATATAGGAAAAATTATACTTATATCCTATAAGTGTTTCAAGAATTTGGTCAATAAATGATAAGGAAAAGTGATCCTTACTAGAAATATATTGACAAGATTACTTCTTATATTCTGGTTTTCTTATTAAACACTTATTCTTACTTCTAAATTAGACTTTGTGCATATAACCATAGTAGCATTTTTATTTTTTTACTTTTTGATCTAGTTGACATATTTTTGGATTCATTTCTTTAATTTTGTATATTGATGTTATTAACTAAAAAAATTATTAATGAAATTTGGCTACAACTAAACTTTGTCTTCTAAAGGTCTATCAACACTCAAAAAGGAAGGTGAGTGTGATGTATATCTAATTAAACATGCATATAGGGCCCTACTTGTTAAGTAGTTACATAAGATATTCTATGACAAAAAGGTCATAATACGTCAAATGGGTACACTCTGCAAAACTAAAAAGAACTTATAAAGTAACCATATGTCCTTTATTCTTATAGTCCTAAAGAAGGTACTTTTCTACTTAAAGACAAATATTTTTTTAGAGGTAGAGAAAAGATGTGAGCACAAATAACTAATTGAAAGATCTATTATATATACCCACTCGACAATTATAAGAGTCATAATTTAAGAAGATCTAAAGGAATATGTCTATGAAATTAAGCTAATTTCTTTATGATAGGTTTATTGATTATTTTATTTTAACATAGTTGTGATTAGGCTTATATTTTGTTAAATTATTTAGCCCAAAATATGTCTAATATTATTTAGTGGTTGTTAACTAGTTTCCTAGTTATTTTAGTATTAATAGTTAATTTTTCAATTAAAGTAGCAATCATATGTAATCCTATATAAAAGGGAACGAATTTCATCAATTGATACAACGATTTTTTGAGCTTTTGCTTAGTTTTATCCTAATTGCAAGAATGCCTCTCATCCTTGTTCCTCATTAAACTAATATAAAACTTATAAAAATATTTTTATAGCAATCTAAATCCTTTTTATAGAATATGATTTTTGGTTCGTTATAACCAAAGGGTCAATCTCAAATTGTTTTACTTAGTTTCCTTGGTAAGAATCCAATCTTGTTTGTGGGTCTCTAGAATTTATTCCTAGGTAGGTTCATATTAAAAGGCTAAAGACAAATTGACATTCAATAAAACTAGAAATGAAATAATAGTAATGCAATTAATAATTAGATTAATTTTGTATAATGTGTCACATATGAATACCAACTTAACCTATCGTATGCCTTTTATAAATCAAACTTAACTTCCATGTAACTCATCTTACTTGTTTTATATTTTATGGTGTCTGATATGAGCCCCTCAATATATTTAGGTTCCTTCTGCTAGCAAATTTTGACCATTGTCTGCGAATTAGCATGACCATGGCATAAGGAAGATATGTTAAAAACTAAGAAAACTTTAATAAATGGAATTAGTAGAGTTCTAGCTTTGGTTAGCAATGACAAATTATTGGTACTTTAATGAACTTGAAATAAGGAAGAAGGTAGTAGAATATGGAAAAGTACTTCGAAGAGATGGGTGATATACCAAAGCTTCATTTAAACAAGATCTATTTATGTAATAATGGTCCTAGTGGTTGGGTGTATTAATTTCCTAAAAAGGTAATGCCTGAATGGTTGGGAATATAAATTATCCATTAAGTTAGTGTACTTAGCATTCCCTTTTTTCTACTTTCTTGTAATATTGGTCACTAAGTATCCAAATGCCTATGAATAGCTTTTTGAGCAAGGATTTCAACGTTGAGGCATTAAAGTTGTTGTTCCTTTGTAATTATTGTAAGAGTCAACAAAGGTTAGCAATTTTGTTATATCTTTTATGCATAATTTCGCTTTTGCCTATTTTATTTACTTAATACACTTTTTTCTTAATTTTTACGCAAAATACTTCTAAACAAGAGACATTTGTGAAGGTTAAGTTGAATGGTGCAAACTTACTTTTCGTATCGAGAGTTTGGTGCAACTTTGTTTTGAGTTTGTAGTTTTAAACAAAGCCTTCATAAGAAATAGTATAAGAAACTTTTTTTGTGTCTACTAGTGGGAGTTAAAAACCCAAATAAATTTGTTTCTTGAATGGAGGCATCTACCTGACCTACTAATAAAGGGAAAAAAGAAGTTGTCTTTTACCCATCTCAATTCCAACTTCAAATTCAAGCATTAAAGGATTAAGTGATATATTTGATAATATCACAAGAGGAAGCTAACCTTAAGATCATAATCCTTAAGAAATTCATTATAAATCAAAACAATGGGTGAGTTAAAAGCACTTTGTTAAATATGTTCTAAAATAAAATTTTCAATGACATTCATAATGTTGAGGAGTTAAAGAACTTCTTATGTGATATAGAGTAGTACTTTGATATTGAAAAAATTTCCAAGATGGAGAAAGTTATCTTCATTACAATGTATTTAAATGGTAACGCTAATATTTGATGGAGAATTATTTTATAGATGTATGGTGTAGTTTGGAGTTTATGTAAACATTGTAAGTGATCTAGAGGCCCAATTTATTAGCTAATTTTGGAAATCTCTTTTCAATATGATGGGATGTAATCTCTAATCACCCATAAAGGGAAAAATAAAGAGAATCAATGGACTAATATAGTACTTATAGAATTATGTAAGCACAAGCTAGAAAATTGATTTAATTTATTTGATAGTGATCATTTTTGTTATAAATAGCACAAAATTTTGACAATAAAGAAAAGTTCCTTTGGAAATTATGTTGAGACAATAACCTCTCACTCCCCCCTAGATCATTCAATAAAATTAATATGTCAAATGCCCAGATGTTTTCTAATTTACAAAGGAAAAGCAAAAGCCATTTGGATAAGGTAAATAATAATCTTTAAAAGACTTCCAAGCATATGAAAAAGTATGTTAGTTGGAGATGACGACCTTTAAAGTTTAATATTGAAAAAAGGACTGCTTAAACTTACCTCTTAGATATGGACGAAATTTAATAGTGAACAAGTTCAGGCTAAATTCTTGATTTGTTACAAAATTTTTTTTTCAATACTTGATGTGTGCTAAAAGAAAGTAGGGAATCTGGACGTAGGACACTCCGCCAACTTAGATGGCAGGATTGGAGTACGTGTACAATACCACACCTTAGTACTTGGCGGGGTGGGGTACGTGTACAACACCCCCCTGTAGTACTTGGCGGGGTGCAACACGTGGGCCATCCCGCCATGGACGATGGTGGGGTGACCCAACTCGTCATTCAAGATGGCGGGATGGCCATGTTTTTCAGACAACATATTATTTTTTGTTCTTTAATTCTCATTGTTTCCATTAGCAGACTTGGCTATTTTTGTAGTGAAGAACTATACAAATTTAGCTTATGAAAGGGATCATGACAACGTCAATGCTTTGGAAAAATTGGCTCAAAATACCCAAGCTTTCTTGAGTGGAACACACCTTGGATTCTTCAAACGCAAATTTTACAATTGTCAGTCCCTCCCAAAATCTAATTCCTAAAAAGAGCTTTGCTTGAACATAGCATTATTCGTCATATTAAGTGTGAAGCTATACGAAAAAACACAGAGATTGTTCTCTCTTATTTTCTCTATCTGAATAATAAATACAGGTAGTTTATATAACTATTACACAGCTAGCAATCAGGGAATATCCCTGTTAATAGACCCAACAAACTTGTAACAAACTCTGATAATACATAACATGTCATATGCCAACCTTGCTGATCTTTGTTCCTTTCAGGTATTTCCGTGGAGAAAAACAAGGTGACTTAAAGAAGACGCGATGTGGAGAATCCTGATGCAAGTAGTCCAGAATACATCACTGAACCCCCCACATATATTGAATATTTGGAACGAATATACGGGACGAAGTTGATGAACAAGCAAGCTGAAGAACTTGCCCATATGTTATGTGTAGCAGCTGCGGAATCAATGGATGGAATAAGGATTATGATAGATGTGTTTCCAATAGCTGTCAGGACGGGTATATCTGAGATCATCAGGGCATTTCCTGATGTTGTTGCCTTCTCGGACGACATGCACCGCCTCATGTCTCATATAGCAGCTGAAAATCGGAAAGAAAAAGTATACAATTACTTGATGAATAAAATGGGGCTGTGAAAGAATATACTCTTGTCGACAACAGACAATGATAAAAACAACGTTCTGCATCTAGTTGCCAAGTCGAGGCCACCAACTTCAAGTTCTGGACCAGTTCTTCAATTGCAAAGGGAACTCCAATGGTACCAGGTCAAATTACAAACTCGACATCATATTTCTATTCTATTCTTTCTCCAAATGATTTATTCTTTCTGGCGCAGGAAGTGGAAAAAGTTGTTCAACCATCATATATAACAATGCCAAACGAGAAAAATAAAACTCCAAAGCAGTTGTTCACTGAAGAGCACGAGGAATTAATTGAAAATGGCGAGAAATGAACGAAGGAGACAGCCACAGCATGCTCAATTGTGTCCACATTCATCGCCACAATTGCTTTTGCGGGTGCTTTCACTTCACCAGGAGGATACAAGGATGACGGAACTCCAGTTTACTTGCATGACCTATCCTTTATAATATTTTCAATATCAAATGCTTTGGCTCTCTTCTCGTCTGCCACTGCAGTTCTGATGTTCTTGTCCATACTCACGTCTCGGTATTTGGAAGGCGATTTCTTGAAAACATTGCCAACAAGGATGAATGTCGGCCTAGGTAGTCTGTTTCTTTCCATTGCGGCTTAGGCAGTCTGTTCCTTTCGTAAGCTAAATCTGTATAGTTTTTCACCACAAAAATAGCCAAGTCTGCTCATGGAAACAATGAGAATTAAAGAACAAAAAACAATAGCATGGCCATCCCGCCATCTTGAATGGCGGGTTGGGTCATCCCGCACGGCAGGATAGCTCACGTGTTGCACCCTACCAAGTGCTATGGTGGGGTATTGTACACGTACCCCACCCCGCCAAGTGCCAAGGCGGGGTGTTGTACACGTACTTCAATCCCGCCATCCAAGTTGGCGGGGTGTCTTACATCCCAACACCCTACTTGTTTTTAAGCACAAATCAAGGATTGAAAAACAATTTTGTAATAAATCGAGAATTTAGCCACAAGTTCATCATTTGGTGGTGTCAAAATATGATAAGTCATTCAAAATTTTTGGCAGAGTTGGGAACATAATATATAGAATCAAACTATCTGAAAGGTTAAGTGTACACCATAATTTCTATGTTAGTTTTCTTAAATCTTATCAGAAGGATACAATAGATTAAGGTAGAACCAAAGTCAAGAAAGCTCCACTGATTGTAAAAAAATAGTCTACTTAGTAGGTAGAAAACAGTCTAATTAGCAGGTAGAGAAGATTCTTAATCATCTAACATTACATCAATATAAGAAGAATCAAAGAAGCAAAATCTTAATTTAGTTGAATAAAAAATCAATTTCAAAATTCACTTGGTAGAAAGACATAACTTCGTAGCGATTCAAATATTAAGTCAACTAGGACGTTCAACTTATTTTGGCTAGGTCGTCGAATTCATATGATACTTTGGTTTGTTATCCATTTGAAATATGCATGTAATTTTTGCTAATCATTAATGAGCCTTGTCCATAGACTAGCATGACTATGACATAAGGAAGGTATGATTGAACCAAGGTAATTATACCGATTGACGACAATTAATTTCGAGCTTTAGTTGGTTATGGTTAGATGTTTTGACCATAAGTGTTTTTGAATAAAGTAAATGGTAAAAGGTTCTAAAAGAACGAACCATTTACTAACAGACAAGACCATAGGTGTATATCAATTAGATCATACACATATTTGCACGGGACTTGAGTGACCATCATCTTTAACAAAGATCATAGATAACGTAGTAAGATAGTGGCTGGAAACAAAGAAGAAAATAGAAGAACATAACAAAAAACACGAAGAAGTGAGGTAATGTGCAATCCTATACTTTGAGTATGCTTTATATATGTAGTAGTGATGTAAGTAGTTGAGCATGTCAACCATGCAGTGAAGTACTAAATACGTGGTTAAAGATGCCAACCACCGACTAAATTAGTATATTTGGTGCACCTTTACTACTTTCTTGTAATCTTGTCCACCATGTGTCTAAATGTATATAGATAGTTTATTTGATCAAGACTTCCAACACTTGGGGATTTTTCCTTTCTGTAAATATTGTGAGAGATAACAAAAGTTAAATTTTCTTATTATATCTTTGATTCATTCTTTCTCTTTTATTGATTATTTTATTTGATAAGATTAATGGAGTTATTTCCGTAAGTTTTTATGCCTAACACTTCTAAACACAAGAGATTCTATAAAACTGAATTGATTGGTGCAAACTCAATTATCATGCAATATTTTGGTGCAACTTTGTTGTGAGTTCAGAGTTATAATTCACTTACCAAAGATGATTTCTTTTTTTAAGTAATTTCAAATGTACCAATTTGGTTGATACGAAATGGATTAGTTAAACATTTCATCAAAGAGCCTGGTCTTGACTATTTTGTGTGGTATTCATTCTCGTTCGGCTCTTGGATTCACATTTGACAGTGGCTGGAACAACTTGCAAAATCCAACCATTTCACGTATTTGATTGCCCCAAACCCTTTCTTGTACATGCCTATTGAAACAAAATGGTTTCATATTTCTTCACCGATTGGTTATTCCTCTCCATTCGTCACTCTTTTATCAAGGTTGATCTATGAACTTGAATTCAGTATCTAAGTTTAAAACTATAATATTTAAATTTAATAGAATTTGGTTCTACTTAAGTTTGATTATCCCTAATAAGCTTTACTTATTCATTAGGCTCTAACTTTTTATATGCATTTAGTATCAATCCCAATTTGATTTGAGCATAACTATTCTTTTTAATATAAGGGATATGCATTGCTTATATGCAGCCATGGGTAAACTAAACAGAAAGATGTTGACAACTCAACTGCACGTCGTTCAACGAGTCGGAGAATCAAAGCTTATAAGAGGTGCTCAAGTCGATAGAGACCTGAGTGGTTGCATTATCTAATGCTGCCTTCAGTTTTTTCATTTGGCTAATTACAAAGACCAATCCATTCCTTCCCTTTTACTGCTCATACTACCCTCAGAAAGCTATGAAAATAGTACCACAAGAAGCAACTCTCCAGCCACTGCAAACAGATTCACATATTGGTTTCTCTCTTCTCGTTTTCTAAACTCTGACTTGAACCAGTTAAGAGCTGCTTGGTGTAGACCCGGTGCCGTCTTTCTCTCCCGTATATGACCCAGAAGATGAGAGAAAGCATTACTGCTGTAGAGACCATCACCAGCCCAATGTAGATCCTCTTACTGGAATTTTGAAGACTCGGACAATGATCCCTACATATGTCAGCGAAAGTTTCCCTTGCAAAAGTGCAATCCCCAAGCTCAATCAGGAAAGGACCATAATTATGCAATGCAAAACTAACATTAACTGCAGCTGCCATTTGGTTGTAGAATGTTGGGGTCAAACGTCCCTTTGTTATGCATATTCCAGTAACTGAAACCTGACAAACATAGTTGGTCCACACCTGCACAAGTTGAACGATAAACTATAAAACAACTCTACTGATTCTTCTCTTTAGGGATTAGCAGCAAGATACAGTCCAGGCCAGCTAAAGCTTTACAAATGTTTGCCACAAAAGGCATCTCTGTAAGCCTATATATTCCAGGTTTTTATACAGCTTAAATGAAGCATTTTATCTTTAATAAGAGAACTTATTTTCCTGTATCTAGAGAACATATATTGCTAACAAGACATGCTGAAAAGGTAACTTTAGCCATAACGGGAAGGGATAATAAATTGTTTTAGCTTGGTTTCTGTTGCAAAATTAGAGGTCATTCAATCCTGCATTGCTTTCTTGCCAGAGGAGAATTACCTGAGTTGCATTATTCAAGTCCACTTCACCAGGAGTGCAAGCTCGATCCGTGAGATCAGAAAAGTAAGGATTACAGAGTATTGGCACCAGTGGACCAGATTGATTGAAGTACATTGGTGCAAAGTTGGGAGAGAAGTTAATATTTGAGACATTGGTGATAACCTGGTTAATCACCTCAACAAGTTGAGAAGTAACTTCCTTGCTTCGTGACAAGGTTTCATGGGCAGTTGCTTTGTCCATACAAGGCAATATATCATCCAAAGCTGTATGGGCACTAGGATTTTGCACCCATTGATCCATTGCAACACATGTATCTGCAGTTACACTAGCAATTGCAAAAGAAAACAAGTTAAAAATTCAGCTACATAACAATGACAAAATCAAACCTCCTCAGAGAGAGTTGTAAGCATAGGCTCGGAAGTAGCTTCCAAGGTTTGTAATAGCTATCTAAACATTTGTGACAGAAAGGGGATAGCACTAGAAAATTCTAATTTCTTTCTACTATTTCAGAGAAAGATTATTGTGTTTCCAGGATTATGAAGCTCAAAAACATCTAATGTGTGGACAGGGTTTTCTCTTTCCAATCTAAATACAGTCAACAGAATTTCTTGATATTAATGCCTACACTATGTAACTGATAGCATAAGTGTGGTGTTAATAGTAGATGCTGAATGTCATTGAATGCAGTAAGCCTGAAGTTAGTCTATAAAAGTAACAGACCTTTATGGATTAGATACTTAGGATGAAGAGTTAGCATATAGTCAATCTTTAATGACACTTCCACCAGAACTGATCAGTGTCAAGATCGTTGTACATTAAAGCCAATTCATAACTAAGCAAAAAGAATCAAATAATGTAGGTAATAAAATGTCATCATCAAAGAGAATAAACCAATTAGTTTGGTTGCAACATGAAACAAAGAGATTCAATTCCAAAGCAAATAAATATTTGTTTCGGAACAATCTCATTCTCAGAAAAGTAACGAACTTGTTTCAAGAGCCTAAAATGCTTTTTAAATTTAGAGGCAAGATTTTCATCTTTCTTGTTTCAAGTCACTTTCAGAGAAAATGTTTAAGGTAATTATATTAAAGAACAAACAATATAGAATGACCAAGAAAGAGGCCTTTGTAGATTAAAAACCATTGATACAACAAGTTCTTCAAAAATACATAACATCATGAGGGGCTAATATATATGGGAGATACGATCAGTTTGGTTAAGAAGAATTATTAGTGCAGAGCCTTATGTCATGATATCTAACAGAAAAATAAGCGATGAGAGACCAGTTATAATCTTACTTGTGCAAAAGAAGAAATGTTCCACACAAAATGAATGTTCCCGTGACCAGTAGCCACCCAACTACAACTAGGCTGCAAAAAGCACCGGGTATGGCACGAGAAAATTTAACCAATAAACTCAGGAAATTGAAAACAAGCTAGCAGTCCAAAATATTTTTCTGTGACTTACATGTATACCAGGAGTTGCATGCCGAAAATTGAAAACACTGTATCACCAAAAAATGTGTTTATATGGATAAACATTCACATATTTTTTTCAATACTTTGCACATAGCATATTGAATAAGAAGAGCAAAGGAAATGACAAGTGGGGGAGTGGTGCTTACAAAATCCAAGAAATATGAGGAGAAGCATAATAGCAGCAACAATTATAAGCGCCAGTCTCCTGCACATATAGCACCGTATTCATTTCATGATCAATGGTAACCAAGAAAGAGGTCAAACACATAACTTGGACTTACACAGAATCCAAAAGATCTCGTATGTCATCTGCATGGTCAAGTGTTTGGTCAGCAAGGATGCTAATTGAAGAATTTAGTCTTGATTCAATTTGATCGATATCAGTTTGGACGTTAGAAGGTAGAAAAACTTTATCAACACCAACTAGCTTGGCAGAAGCCAGATAATCCGACACAGTGCTCAACTTCTCTCCTGTGCTATCCGCCTGATTAACTACATAGTCTAACGTTTGTGTTGTACTTCTGTGGAATCTTCCTTGACTAGTATATAGAACAACGCATCCAATGCTGTGAAAAAAATAATGGACTATTAGTATTGACACAACAAAGTTCGCGTGAATATATGTGCGTGATGAGAGAAAGAGAGAGAGCAGTCTACACAGCGGCAACACTGAAGAGAATAAGAAAAATAAGAGACAGCGCATAAGCCGTTCGAGAATAGCCATAAGGCTGCCTTTTACAGCAAAATTGACAGAGGCAAATGAACAATAAGCATAGCCCAAAGCTCAGGAACCAGATGGCAGCAATGGCAAACAATGGAAGTGCAGTAAAACCCGCAGACTGCATTCAAACAAAAATTTTAGTTAGCCTAACAATCCCAAACATAATTTCTTAAGCCTGACAACATTAAGGCCTGCCATATATCATTGTCAGCATGTCTAATCACACTGATTCATGAACTTACAGCCCAGTAGTGACGCTCACTGATATTCCAGCCTCCAGTATATCTTTTGAACTCATCAAGAGGGTCTTTTCTGCTAGTCCTATTTGCAGCTAACAGAAGTGTTGGGTTCTCAGACTCCAAAGGTTCACCAATTGGTCTCTCCACAACAGAGCCCCATGATAACTTCACTTCATACTTTTCCTCCTTCACCCTCCCTGAAAATGAAAAATAAAGTACAAAGCGATTATACTCTAACTCCAAGTCTTTACAGACTACCAAACAAGTATCAAGGAACTAAAAAGTTTTAATATTCGTGCCCTGATTCTGGAAACATAACAGAAAACAATAAAAGAAAACATTTTTCTCCCCAACATAATAAACTTGTTAAGGCTTCCAGCCAAGAGTTGCCCGACACAGTGGTTGAGTGAAGTGTACCTGCAGCGGGTAGAGCAGGGAATGAAGCAGCATGTGAGAAGCGAATGAATGTTGAAGATGAAAAGAACAGAGTTGAGAGGAAAAGAGAAAGTGTCAGTAGCTTATAGCATAACATCGTTACACAAAGACAATGGAGAGACAGTGAGGTGTCCTTCAAAAGATACATTTGGAGGTTTCTTTGTGCTGTAGAAAGAAAGAAAAAGAGAGAGAGAGCATCCGGTGGTGTTACTAAGTAGAACTGAACATCAGACTGAAAATAGTTCCAAGTTCAACTATGCTTCGTGACGAGAATACCCTTTTGGACAATGACCGCGTTACTTAGTGTCAAGGACTCTTGTCGTTGGAATACAAAAAACTCCTGGGAAAGGATTAAGGATTTAGGAAGGTTTCCTTTTAACTTGGAACAAAGAAATTCAGTAAGAAGCTTAAGCAAGACAAAGTCTACAGTTTGGGCGCGTATGGCATTATACTAGCCAGCGATGATGATGCGTCATAATTCAAAAAATCGACGAAAGTAGTGGAAAACAACTGGGATTGGGTTGGGAGAACAGGAAATGGACATGGGAGCGCTGCCCGAGGCTGAAGGACCCATCTTCTTCCACCGTTCAGCCTTTTTTATCTGATTTATTTGACTTATAGAGTTATTTTGTCCCCCCCTTTATCTCATCCCCCATAATTTTGGGCACTTGATTTCTTTGTCGTTGTTCAATTGCATCCAACTGCGGTGTCTCTGTGTCACGCAGTTTGGGAAGATTGCAGACACTTCAATCTTATAGCCAATAACCTCGTCTTCATGGTCCATAAACCTACTTCACATTCTTTATGGTGTTTACATTTTGGCTTCTTTTGATTTCAAAGCAAGGACACATGCATAGGCCTGCATCAACTTTCGGTGTTATAAGTCATTAGTGAATAAGGTGAAGCCACGCGAAGCAATTCCCACTCCCCTTGTAACACTGATGTTTAGTAGATCCGTTTTCTAGAGTTACGCTGTATTTGGTTGCTGTCTTCAATAGGCAGAGACGGAACAGAACAGAAATTTGGAGAAGGAACAGAACAAAAATTGAAGACAGTGAGGTGTTTGGTTGCGATGGACAAAACAGAGAAAATTGTCCCCGTCCTCAGGACAGAAATGTGTTTGGTTGTAGTGGACAGAACAAAAAACAGTGGTTAATGACAAAAATATCCCTGCAATATAATATATTGGAAAGATGTATTTCATTGATTATTTTATAATTGTATCAATATTTATATGAAATGTAT
>JAOSBN010165159.1:0-21376 GCA_027563595.1 Erythroxylum suave | reverse complement strand
TTCCATTTATGCCTTATGTCTTTTATACTTAAGTGTCTTGCCAAAAACACCCTTAAACATTCTGACATAACACTTTAATCTAGAAAATTCTTCTCTATTGTCTTACATGTCCACTGGTTCAAGAATCAAGTCATTTGAGTGTCTAGAGAAGAAGTATGGCCAAAAGAATCAAACATGTTTTTGTCCTCAATCATACTAAACTTGCCTCGGGATAAATGGCATAACTTTCACTAGAGATGTTAGATTTAGATCATCTTAGAACGATTTCAAAGAGGACTTATAAGTCTATACTTTCTTGTAGACCTTAAAGATAAATTTTATCTTCTGAAGGGACAAAAATGGAATAGAAGATAGATTCAAACAAAGCCAAATGAAAAGCAGATGAAATGGGAAAATTTCTATGACTTTCCCTACAGATATCCAATTGAGGTGTTTTTTATATGGTTCGAAAGAGGACTTCAAGATCTACAACTTTCTTGAAGACCTTAGGAAAAAATTCTATCATCTGAAGGGTCAAAGACGGACCAGACAATACAAAATGAACAGAACATAGAAGAAGAAACCTCAGTCACTTGGGCAGAAAGCAGACGAAGGTAATAAGCAGAAGAAGCAATAAGTAGACGAATCAGAAAATAGACGAAGCAGAAAACAGATGAAGCAGAAAACAGATGAATGCAAAAGTAGACGAAACAAAAAGTAGACGAAATTCGTCAGAAAGTAGACGAAGCAAAAAGACATACAAAATTCGTCAAAGGGTAGATGAAGCAGAAAGGCAGACAAAATTTGTCTACTTCAGAAAGTAGATGAAGTAAAAAGGCAGATGAAATTCATCAGAAAGTAGACGAAGCAAAACACAGACGGAAGCAAAACACAGACGATGTGCAAAAGACAGATGATAGGCAAAAGACAGATGATAGGTGGTCAACTTAAGATGATAAAAAGTCAACTTAAGATGATGCCACCCTTAAGACGATATGACGTCATCTCAGACGATACGAAAACATAGAAGAAGTGAAAAGATAGAAGATATATCTTCCTTTATAAGGACCATAACTTTTAGCTCACATGTCCAAAAATTTCATGTTATATATCGTTGGAAAGATAAGAGGATAAACTACCACTTCTAAGAAGACAAATTTACCCAAATCAGCCTAGATTAATATAGATTTTCCCCTCGAATATAGAATATGAATTTTTACATTCATCTAATGTACTACACCCAGTTCTTAACTTCATAACAAACTTTGCAATTCTTAAAGACAGAATTTAAATTCGATGTCTTCATAAGAAATGTAGCCATATATTTCTAGTTTAATCCAAATCAAGAATCATCTCGTTTGGATAACTAGAGAAAAATGTGGCTAAAGGACTGAAACATACTCCTTGAATAATCTTCCAGATCAACCATCGATTTTGTTTCACAATCTTTCTTTAACACAACTCATACCAAGATCACCTTTTCTACTTCATTTATTCCTCATTTTTATCTACATTTCAAATCAATATCATCAAAAGTGAAATTTTAATCCATGATTAATGATGAACACCAATAACAGAACATACACATATGTACATATTCTTCATCAACTTACTACACAATTTCAATATCATTTTTGTTTTCATTCTACTTCTAACTTTCACCTTAATTCTTCTCATTTCGAAATCTCTTATCCACTAAAAGCACCAAAGCAAAAATATAAGCCTCTTCACATTTCTCATTTATTAGTTCTAGTCTTCTAAGAAAAGTTCGGGGTCCAACACGTATATATGTGTATGATTGAATATGTATTTGATTGATCACTTTAGTAATGTGCAATGTGTGTGTATTGTATGAATTTAGATGCACAATTGGAATGTCAGCATGTAGACATTGCCTGTTCTTCGAGGCAATAGCTATCTGGAGCATACTGTGAGTTATCCTAGATTTTATCTCACTATGTTTAATTTGTTTCTAATTATTAAACTATTATATCTATGATTGTGATAATTCCAAACATTGATTGGTCCGAGGAGTTTGACATTTGGGAATGTATTGGATGTGTTTCTTAATTGAATGTGAATATGGAAAGCGTATTTTCAACAAAAAGTTGAATGTCGGACTTATGTCTAATGAATATGAAAAGTGATTGTGTCTGAAATAAATGAAAGTTATTGAAAGTGTGATATGTGAATTAATGTATTTCATTACATGATATGCATGATTAGATACAGGGGTTATGATTAAAGTAGCTAGTGTAAAAAGAGTTTAAAACTTAGAAAATGCACATGAAGAGCCACAAGCTCAACAATTAATAAGCCCGTTATCTATAATATGTACGGGACAGAATGTGAAATTAGCACGGTATCTACAAGGGATATGGGACAGTAAATAAATGTCTGATCATAGGAAAATAAAAATGAATGTGGAGTCACATGTGCATATGCATTTGCAATATATTTTCAAACGTACTATATGAATGATTGAGGAAAAATATTAAATTATGTTTATATGATGATATACCATGTATATATACATTTGATAATATTATTGACTTAGAATGACGATTGAATTATTTTGAAAAGATTATATGAAATGTATGAAATTCATGATGTATTGTTAAGATGAGGTATACTGCTAATTTGTTCGTATTTAAGATGTTATGTTTTGATATGAGTGAGCACATTGATAATGGTTCACTCACTGGGTTCACAAAACTCATCAAAATTGCAAAGTTAATTTTCAGGTGCAAGACAGGAGACCTAGTTTCTAAGACATTCTAGAAAAGGTCTTATACTTGCCTTTTGGACTCAAGAAATAGCTCAAAGGTTTGGCTAGTTGAGACTAAAGAGTTAGATGGAATGTTTTTGTTCAGTTTCTCATTCCATGTAGAATATGTTGTAAAGAATAGTAGACTCTCATATGCTTTTGATATAATGTATATATGGAATATGTAGTGAAAAGTGACATTGGAAATTATGTTTTATAAATGGAATGAGGATTTGATCTTTAGAATATTTTTGATTTATCTATGATGCCATATTAAGTGAATTTGATTGCTCTAACATGCCATTATCATAGGGTATGCTTTTGAATGTCCTCTAGATGTATACTCTTTAGTGGTGGGGTGTTTCATTTTTGGTATCAAAACATGGTTTGGCATCCATATGGACATATAAGAACATTTAGACATGATATATAGTGAGAGACTCAGATAATGATCACACTTATTGTTTGTTATAAGTCATCCACTATAGGAGATCGAGTAGCAGAGTTAGCTGACCTATAGTCTGTAAGAGTCAATAAAAAGTCTCCAGTACCTGAGTTTGAACAAATGCCTATAAGAATTCCTGAGAGGAGAGAGAGGAGGTATGATATGCTTAGGAAGCGGGGGGCTGTAGATTCTTATGAAAGTACAGACCCTGCTAAGGCAGAAGGTTGGCTAAAGAGAACAAAAAGGGTATTTGATCAGATGGACTACGAGTTTGAGGAGAGGTTTGATTATGCGGTCTCGCTACTATAGGGACCAGCATATCAGTGGTGGATGATTATTCTCCGCAATACCACCAGACCTTGTAGTTTGACCTGGGAAGATTTTCTAAAGGTGTTTAAACAAAATTATATACCCAAGATCTACCTAGATAGGAAGATGAAGGAGTTTCTAGATCTGAAATAGGGCAATCTTACTGTAGTTGAGTATAAGGTCCGATTTAACAAGTTAATGGGATATGTTACTGCCTCAATTTTGACTGAGAAAATGTAGACAGTTTGAAGATGGGCTGAATATGGGGATAAGGACGAGATTGGCTATTATTAATTTGAGTAGTTTTACAGAACTATGAGCTACCTTGATCAGAATTAAACAGTTATTAAAAGATGGACAAGGAGAATATAGGCAGGAGTTCATAATGAAGAGACAGCTTAAGTTTTAGAATGAAAAGATAGAGTGAGTCTCAAGCTAATTCTGGGAGGAGATTGAGTAAACGCTAGAATAGATCATTTTGGTCACAGACTAGATCAAGATAGTCGAGGTTTAGACTGAGAGGTGGTTTTGTTCAAGCTGGTAGCAGTAGAATTCAAGTATCAAGAGGGCAGTTACAACAGATGCTTAGCTGTGAGCACTATGGAAAGAAACATGAGGTGGAATGTTGGAAGTTATTGAGAGCTTGCTTTTGTTATGGCTCTTTTAAGCATCAAATTAGAGACTGTCTTGAGACTTTGGGACCACAATCTAGAATGAGAGGAGGATTGGTGACTGAGACAACTGTCC
Organism: Erythroxylum suave; assembly: GCA_027563595.1. Taxonomy (NCBI): domain Eukaryota; kingdom Viridiplantae; phylum Streptophyta; class Magnoliopsida; order Malpighiales; family Erythroxylaceae; genus Erythroxylum; species Erythroxylum suave. Next base: position 17,129 of record JAOSBN010165159.1, on the reverse strand, counting down.
AACAAAGTAGAGCCAGTGGAGCAGGACAGAGAGGCATAGGTAGAGGCAAAACACATTTAGCAAGTCCTAGTGTCAGGACTGAGATACGAAGTAATCAACCACAGTCTCAAGTCAAGATTTATATCATCACCAGACAGTAGGCTCAGAACTCCCCAAATGTTGTAGCAAGTGTGTTAAATGCCTTTAATTTTGAGACATTTCCATTGTTAGATCCAGGATCTACACATTCATTCATCACACCACATCCGGCATCAAAACTGCATTGCAAGAGAGAGATGTTGAAATGTGACCTAGAGGTGAGTACACTGGTAGGTAGTACTATAGTGATTGGAGAGTTATGTGAAAGGTGTATCATTCGGATTGATCAGGCGGAGTTGAAAGTCGATCTCATAGTATTAGAGTTGAAAGAGATAGACCTTATTTTAGGTATGGACTGGATTACTGCACATAGGGCTTTAATGAACTGTTACACGGAAAATTATTGAACCTCACACTCAATCGAGAGTAGTATTTCGAGGAGTTAGTCAAGCAGTGCTGACCAAATTGATTTCCTCAATGAATGCTTTAAGATTGATTCCAGGTAGATGTGAGGATTACTTAGCCTATGTGGCTGATACCTAGAATGAACAGACCATTCAGGATATTCCTATTGTTAGAGATTTTCTAAATGTGTTTTCTACTAAATTACCAGGTTTACTCCTAGAAAGGAAAACAGAATTTACTATTGACCTTGTTCTAGGTACTGCTCCTATATATATTCCTCCATATAGGATGACACCTGTGGAACTGAAAAAACTTAAGACTCATTTATAACAGTTGTTGGATAAGGGTTTTATCAAGCCCAGTGTGTCACCTTGGGGAGCTCCAGTTTTGTTTGTGAAGAATAAAGATAGGACTCTGAGATTGTGTATTGATTATAGACAATTAAATCGAGTGACAGTGAAGAACAAGTATCCTTTACCGAGGATAGATGATTTGCTTGATCAATTACAGGGAGCTTACGTGTTTATAAAACTATATTTAAGATCAAGGTACTATAAGTTAAAGATAGCTGAAGCTGATGTACCTTAGAGTGCATTCACGACTAGATATGGGCACTTTGAGTTTTTAGTGATACAAATGCTCAAATTGCTTTTATGGCATTGATGAATAAGGTATTTCAACCCTACTTAGATCATTTTCTAATTGTACTCATAAATGATATTTTGGTGTACTTAGAGAGCAAAGAGCATTTGAAGTTAGTCCTATAGATCATAAGAGAGAAGCAATTGTATGCCAAGTTCAGTAAGTGTGAATTTGGGCTTGATTAAGTAGTATTTTTAGGGCATATCATATTTGGACAGGGCATACAGGTAGACCCAAAGAAAATTGAGGCAGTGATGTAGTAGGAAGCTCCTAGAAATGTATCAGAGAATCGTAGTTTCCTTGAACTAGTAGGACATTATAGGAGATTTTTTGAGGGATTTTCACTGATCTCAACCCCTTTGACAAAACTTCTGAGGAACAATGTACCATTCAGATGGACAGATGAATGTCAAAGAAGTTTTAAGGAGCTAAAGCATTAGTTAACTATGGCATCAGTGTTAGCTATTCCAGCTAGATCTAGAGGTTATATTGTGTGTAGTGATGCTTCACACTAAAGGTTAGGATGTGTACTAATGCAGTATGGCAGAGTGATTGTATATGCACCAAGATAATTAAGGTCTCATGCGTTTAATTATCTAGCATATGATTTAGAACTTGTTGCAGTGATGTTTGCTTTGAAAATTTGGAGACATTATTTGTATGGTGAGACATTTCAAATATTCATAGACTATAAAAGTTTGAGGTATTTGTTGAGTTAGAAGGAGTTAAATATGAGACAAAGGCGGTGGATTGAATTGTTAAAAGACTATGATTGCACAATTAAGTATCATCCTAGTAAAGCTATTGTTGTAGTTGATGCATTAAGCAAAAAATTCAATAGCATTGTGGCACAAATTCATACTTCGAGGTTACCAAACCCATTCTAATTAATAGCCTTGAATGTAAAGCTAAATTTAGGGCAAAATGAAGCATTGTTGGCCATATTGAAGCTTAGATCGATGTTACATGAAAGGATCATAAAGGCCCAAAGTAAGGATCTAGAACTTGTGAAGCTTATTGACACATTGAAAGTAAATCCAAATTCTGAGTTTGAATTGAGAAATGATACCTTGTGGTTGATAGAGATTATATGTACTCGATGTGGATGAGTTAAGAAAAGAGATTCTGGAGGAAGCACACATAGCAGCCTATATTATACATCCCGGTACAAACATGATGTACAATACATTGAAACAACATTTTTGGTGGCCATGGATGAAGAAGCAAGAGGCTGAGTATATTGTTAAGTGTTTAACATGATAACAGATAAAGGCAGAGCATCAAGCTTCGATTGGGAAGTTATAATCATCACCTATTCTGGAGTGGAAATGCGATTGGGAAATTACAATCATTGCCTATTCTAGAGTGGAAATGGGAGATAATCACTATGGATTTTATAATAAGTTTGTTGAGAACTCCGAGGCAAAATGATGCCATATAGGTCATTATTGATAGATTGATGAAGTCAACCCATTTCTTACCTATGAGAGATAATAACTCATTGGATCAATTAACTTGGAGGTATGTGAATGAAGTAGTGAGGTTACATATGGTCCCAGTGTCTGTGTATCGGACCAAGATCCTAGATTTACTACTAGATTTTGGGGAAGTTTCCATACATCTTTGAGTACAAGATTAAATTTTAGTGTAGCATTTCATCCTCAGACAGATAGATAGAGTGAGAGAATGATTAAGGCTATTAAGGATATGCTCAGAGCTTGTGTTTTCGAGTTCCAAGGAGCATGGGATAAATATGTAGCTCTGATTGAATTTGCCTATAATAATCATTATCACAATAGTATTAGTATGGCACTATAGGAGGCATTATATGGTAGAATGGCATGGCAGAAAGTGTCTTTTGCCTCTATATTGAGATGAAGAGAGTCTAAGAATTATTGAAGGCCCGAAACTGATTCAAGATACTGTTGATAAGGTGAAATTGATTCATAGGAGAATTAAAGTGGCATAAGATAGACAGAAGAGTTATGTGGATCTGCACCAGAGAGATATGAAGTACCAAGTAGGAGATAAAAGTGTTTTTGAGAGTATCACCTTGATAAGGAGTGCTGAGGTTCAGTAAAAAAGGTAAGGTCAACCCTAGATACATTGATCCGTATGAGATTATCGATAGAGTTAGACCATTGGCTTATAAGTTAGCACTTCCTATTGAAATGGCTCAGATTCACAATGTATTTCATGTTAGTATCCTTAGAAGATATCGTTCAGATTCAACACATGTTTTACCAGCACAGGAATTTGAAATTGCAAGTAACTTGAGTTATGTTGAGGAACTAATCAAAATAGTGGGTTATTAGAATAAGCAATTGAGAAACTGAGTGATTTCATTAGTTAAAGTCCTTTAGAGGAATCGTTTGAGAGAAGAAGCCACATAGGAAATTGAAGAGAGCATAAGGAATCAATACCCCCCATTTGTTTGATCAATCAGGTAAGAATTCGAAGGACGAAATTTCTTAAGAGGGCAAAATTGTAATAACTGATTTTCAAATAGACTTAGGGCTAGAACCCTAGACCATTGAAAATGAGTAATAGCATTGAGAGCATTTCATTTATATGCATATCATTAGCATATACGCATGAATTATAATTTCTACATATTACAAAGATAGCATATGCACTCAATTGACATATTCCAAGGTATGAAAGATTCAAAATGAGCATTATATGAATTGTGCATTGTTATTTCTTGAATTTTGGTTTAACTGGATTCCAATTAGTAAATTTGAATTAACTGTTATTAATTGGGAGAGTGATGAACTAATATGTACAATAGGACTAGGAAAAATGACAAGTGGCAAGATAAATTGATACATGAAAAATTAGGATGATTAAGCCTATAATTGAGTGACATTTGGCATAGTCAAATGAGAGAAAAATGAATCAATTATTTTGTGACATATGCACTAAATACAAGGTGACATAAGGCAACTTAAGGAGTGGATAAATGGCAGCATATTAAGTGGGCACATGGCTTACATGTCGTGTGACAAATGTCATGGTCAAATGAGGACACCTAGCACCTTAATGAAGCAAGTTTCTGTAGCAAAGTTTTTGTTGTCTTCATTCTTCCTCTCTGCCAAAACTTGCATTAATCTTTCTCTCTATATTTTATTTTCATCTTTTCCAAATTGCAACATCAAAACCAAATTTTTACCCTTCACAAAATAGCCAAAGAATCAGTTGATTGTTGTCCTTTGTCTTTGTTGAAAATCAACTTGTTTTCACCTTTAGTTTGTGATGAATCTTGCATAAATGAAGGGCTAGTTTAATCTGAAGTGCTGAACTGAAATTGGAAGCTTAATAATTAGGTAGAAATATGATCTCTATGGCATATTTAATAGTATGAGAATGATGCTTGAATTGGCATGAAATATATATGATGTTGATGATGAAAGGTGCTGGAATATGTTGAATAAACTTGGAAGTTTTTAAGCTTGTTCTTGGTGTCTGAAAATTGTGGATTATAGGTTATTATATGGATGAATTGGATAGGAATTTGAAGTATAAAGAAGGTAAATTTGTGCTAAAGAAACATATTAATATATTGTTCTTGAATTGGAGATATATATGTGTATATAAGAAGTGATTGTTAATGACAAAATTGAGCAAAGTTTAATGAACTGTAGTGTAATCAAGATGGAAGCTAGATGATCATTAATGAAATAGGTTTAGAGGGCTTGTAACCTGGGAAATTTCTGGTGTTTGGTATGTGTCTAAGTTTGACACATTTGTGCAGAATTAGGGGAAACAACATAGTGCACAATGGTGGCTAGTTATTTGGGTTCTATCACGATTGTGGAATAGTCCCCACCATCGTTGCCTATTACATTAGCTTCTGTCATGATTGTGGGAAGGTCCACCATGATTGTGGGAAAGTCCACCACAATTATGGTCAAGGTTCTAAAGTGATAATTTCAGTTTTGTGTAATTGTTGAACCAACTAAGGATAAGTCAATTTACATTGGTGTATTTAAACTTTAATGAGGCCTAAAATGAACTTAATTTGATGTTGAATAAGTTGGTTAAATGTTTGATAAGTTGAAGTTGTTAATTGATATCATAATTTAACTAATGGATTGTCTTAATATCAATGAATCTATGTTTGGAATGTAGAAGTGTTAAAGGAATTGAAATGTTCTTATGAATGTAAATGTGATCCAAAGGATATGAATAAAGAATTAGGAATGAATGAATTGAGAATTGGGAATTATGTGAGTACTTATAATGCTGAAAAAGGGTTAATGAATGAGTGGTTGATGAATTTAGAATAATCTAGCTTACTTTAAGATATAAACCTAATTAAAACTTGGTTATATCCAAGTGATAATTTATTAATGATCAAGACTTGTGATTAAGGATACATACCCAGGAATGTCATTAAGCATGCATTGAACATGACATATGTATATATGTGCATGAATGAATATGTATTTGATTGATCACCTTAGTAATGTGAAATGTGTGTGTATTATATGAATTTAGACACACAAGTCTATAGGTCAAATGCTTACTTAGTTGAAGTTAGTTACAGAACTCAACTAAATAACACTTTTTAAGATTCAAGAAGCGGTTATCAAGAATCAAGAAGCAGTTAGAGAGCTAACCCTATTGTAACAAAAGTTCACACTATCTTTTTAATGAGAGAAAGACAAGGCTGAGAGCCTGGAAAGGCTACGTTAGCAAAAAGAATACGTTGTGTAAGAGACCTGAAGAGGCTCTGGAAGGGAAGAAAGAATACTTGTAATTTTTGAAGTATAGTGAAAGTTATACCATTTGTCCCGAGACAAGTTCAGTATGATTGAGGACAGAATCAAATTGAATAATTGTGGTGTCAATGGAGACATAAGACATAGGGGAATATGTTTCTAAAGGAAAGTGTTGAAAAATGACTTCAATGTCGGGGTCAAGAAGAGAATGTAAAGTTGACCCGAAATGATGTGCTATAGGAAAAAAAATCTAAAAGTGAGTAAAAGGTTATGACTTGTGATTTCAGTGGTATTACTGAGTCATAAACTTAAGTATAAATTATACTTAAGTGAGTTTGAATAAAGGGAAGTAGGTAAGTAGATAAGAATTGAACAAGTAAGACAATAGAGAAGATTTTCTAGAATAAAATGTTATGTCAGAATGTTTAAGGGTGTTTTTGGCAAGGTGCTTAAGTATAAAAGACATAAAGCATAAATGGAAGGACAAACAGGACATTTCTCAATCATTAAGGGCATAATTGGAAGAAGAAATGTTGTCTTGCTTATAAATGCAGAAGAAAAACGTGAATGGAAGCAGAAGTAGTAGAGAATTACGAAAATGAGAGAGAAAGAGAAATAAGAGAAAACAAGCTAGGGTTTGATTTTTTTTAGTCCTAAAAAGAGATTTTAAAGTTGTCCAAGAAGAGAAAAAGGAAGAGGAAGAAAAGAGCTTCCATTTGAACTAAGGATCCCTTCATTTGGTGAAGAATGAAGGTAAAACCATTTTGAAACTTTTGGATTTTTGAAAGGATTTTAGACCATGGAGTTTAGAAAATGTTTGGGTTTAAGTATTCTAGAACCAATTTCAGTGATTGTGCTTGAGGGATTTTCAATTGGAAACCCTATTGAGTGAGATTTTTGTTATTGTATAAAGGGATCAAAAAGGTAAGAGGAACAAGAGAAGAGGCATATTAAGCAAGGATATAAGCAAAAAAAACAAGGTGGGTACAAGTTTATAATAGAGTAAATAAGCCGCTAAATGTATTCTTTTATTCAAGAAAATTTAATGATTTTAAATTGCATCATAAGTGTTGCATTATTTGTTCTTGTTTGAACTGTGAAATTGTTATATGTTTGTTACTTGAATTGTGTTGTTTGTTGGGAGTCACGAGCCCGACATCCTAAGTGACATCTGGATGCGCATCCCACACAGGTGGAGTGCCCTCACCAGGACAATCCTCAAAGTGTAATTTCAGCTTAATCTCTTCTGAACATTTTGTCCCTTAACTTGTACTTAGAGCCTAAGTCTCTAACTGCTTTTTGATCCTTAACATCCACCTCTTGCTGAATCCCATTAATTAGTGAATTCTGAGATTAATTCCAACTAAGCGACTGTTCATTCATACTGGCTTAACTTCTTCTTTGTATCATCTATGGTTGGCCTATCGTCTGTGTTTGCTTATGGTATGTGTTTGGCTTATGGTCTGTGTTTGCCTATGGTCTGTGTTTGGCTTATGGTCTGTGTTTGCCTATGGTCTGTGTTTGGCTTATGGTTTGGGTTTGGCTATGGTTTGTGTTTCCTATCGTCTTTCTTTCTATCGTCTGTCTTTCTATCGTCTGTGGTTGACTTTCTTCGTCTGTGTTGACCACCCATCGTCTGTGTTCTATCGTCTGGGTTCTATCATAGTTGACTTTCTTTGTCTATGTTGACCGCTTATAGTTTGTGTTCTATCGTCTGTGGTCTATCGTCTATAGTTGACTTTCTTCGTCTGTGTTGACCACTTATCATCTGTGTTCTATCGTCTATGATCTATCATCTGTAGTTGACTTTCTTCGTCTTTGTTGACCACCTATCGTCTGTGTTCTATTGTCTGTGGTCTATCGCCTGTGTTGACTTTCTTCATCAGTGATGACTACCCATCGTCTATCTTTCCTTGCGTCTGCCTCTTTTTGTGTCTGCTTCTGACGTCATCATAGACGATTCCTTTCGTCTGTGTTTTCCTTGAGCTTGTGTTTCTTTGCGTCTATTTCTTTCGTCTACGTTTTCCTTGAGTCTGTGTTTCCTTGAGTCTATTTCTGACATCATCACAGACGATTCCTTTCGTCTAAGGTTCTCCTTTGCATCTATATTCTGACATCATCAAAGAGGATTTCTTTCATCTGTGTTTTCTTCTTGCAATCAACCTTACTTAATACAAATAACTCTCTTCAACCACCCTCATTCATTCAATTCTAAGGACAGAATACACAAAACACAAACACCAAATACTTCCCAAAGCCTCAGATTCATTTGATCATCACATGCAACGCAAAAACTTAACAGTGGTCATAATCATGAGCAGAACATACATATATCTCATTCATCTTTGAAACAAATAATAGTTTTACAACGCTTTAGTGGGCATTTCGAGCCCCCTTACATCATAGCTTGAATTACAAAGTTTTCAAAGACTAGAATTGCTCAAATGCATCTAAAGCATTGTTTTGTATAAACCAACTTCAAAACAAAACAAAATACGCAGACTGTAGTGATTTGACTTGACTCTTGACTTACATAAGCTCTTACTCATCACCTGAATGGGATAGAATTGGGAGGGGGTGAGCTTAAAGCTCTTGGGTAACAGATTTATAATTAAGAAACAAGCAGAAACCTTTTTGCAAACTCATTATACAATTTAGGAACCATAGTAATTTTACATGAAAAATCAGCAAATACTTATTTCTCAAAAACCGAACTCAATCAAACAATTCATGAGAAATTATAAGTCATACATGCATTAAACTTGATAACACATAAGCACATTATAATGGTTTGGGTGGATCCAAAACAAAACATTCTACACATTTCCCATAAGGGTCCTGTGTAGCCGTGAACAGAACGTACTAGCGCAATTCAACTTAATGGTCTTGCATAGTCGTAAACTTAGGGGAGTCCATGAAGGAGCTCCATGCAACTAGTGGGCAGGTAAGAGAAGCCTTTAGACAAGTGCACTTGACTTAACTTAGGGCACCACCACAAACCCACATAACACATATATTTCATAACTTGAAATCTTATGGCCTCAACGGCATTTTTCCAAAACTTGATCTCATATTCATAACAACGTTTCAAAATAATTTTCATAAACCAAATCACAACATAGGGTACATTTTCAAAGCATGCAAGAACAATTGAAAACATTTTTAAAACTTCCTTGGTTCAGAAGAAAGCTTTAGGGGCTTATTACTGAATTATAAAAGTGTCACCCACCTTGAATATCCTTACTTATAAACTTGCTTAGGGATGTCCTTCCTCTTGCTTATCTTGCCTCTCTTGATTTCCTTTAACAATGAAAACAATCCCCATTCAATAGGAATTCAAATGGGAGAACCCAATAGAACCAAAAGCATGAAATTGACCCTAGGATACTTGAACTCATACATTTCTTAAGCTCCTTGAACCAAAAACCTTTCAAAACTCCAAAACATTAAAATCAACTTACCTTAAATCCTCACCAAATAATGAGATTCTTAGTTCTAAAGAAATCTCTTCCTTGCCTCTTTCTTTTTCCCTTCTTGAGTAACCTCCAACTCTCTCTTTAAGACTAAGAAAAGTCATGACCTAGTTCAAAACTCTATTCTTTTTAACTTCACCGAAACCTCTCTTCTTCTTTCTCTCTCTTTTACTTTTGATTTTCTCTCCCTCCTTCACGTTTTTGTCTCCTTATTTACAAGACAATCTTTTCCTCTTCCCATTCTACCCTTAATGAGTGAGGAAAGTCCACCTTACCCTTCCTTTAATGCCTTAGTGCTTCTAACCTTAAATAATCCACCCAAAATACCCTTATGCATTCTTAATTCTTCAATTAAATTTACACCATACTATACTCTAACTTAATCTTAATTATTCCATTTAATACTTCCAATTTCCATCAATCCATGAAATAAATCCTCCTAAACTTGACATAATAATTAAACTATAATTAAAAATGATTTATCCAACAAGATCACAAAATTCATTCGGTTCATGCTTACTAAAATGATTAAAAAAATTTAGGGCCCAACATTTCTCCCCCTCTTAAAAGAATTTCGTACTTGAAATTATTACCTGAGTCATTAAAGAGTTGTGGATACTTCTCTTTCATAGCCTCTAGTGGTTCCCACGTGGCCTCTTCCATCGAATGGTTTGTCCACAAAACTTTGACTAGTTGAATTGTCTTGTTCCTGAGGACCTTCTCCTTGGTGTCCAAAATCTTCATTGGAATCTCCTCGTAAATTAGATCATCTCTTAACTGAACCTCATTGGTCTTAATGATGTGAGAGGGATCTGATCTATACCTCCTCAACATGGAAACATGGAAGACATCATGAATCTATGATAATTCTAGTGGCAATGCCAACCTATAGGCTAATGGTCCAATCCTCTCAAAAATTTCATAAGGACCCACATATCTTGGACTTAACTTGCCTTTCTCACCAAATCTCATGACTCCTTTCCAAAGAGATGTCTTAAGGAACACTTTCTCACTGACTTCATACTCCATCTCCTTTCGGTGTGCATCAGTATAAATCTTCATTCTATCCTGAGCTGCCTTAAGCCTTTGCTTAACTAACTTGACCTTGTAATCTGTCATCTAAACCAATTCTGGTCCTATTAACTTCCTTTCTCCTTCTTCATCCTAGCATATAGGAGTTCTACATCTCCTTCCATACAGTGCTTCATAAGGAGCCATCTGAATGCTCGAATGGTACGAATTATTGTAAGCAAACTTGACCAATGGAAAATGCTCATCCCAAGCTCCCTTGAAATCCATCACACATGCCCTAAGCATTCCCTCTAGGGTCTGAATGCTCCTCTCAGATTGACCATCTATCTGAGGATAGAAAGTTGTACTGAAACTCAACTTGGTTCCCATAGCCTCTTGTAAACTTCCCCAAAATCTCAAAATGAACCGAGGGTCCCTATTAGAAACTATGGAATCTGGAATCCTATATAATCTTACTATCTCATCAATATACTTCTTTGCTAGCACATGTAAGGAATCAGTCTATTTAATTTCCAAAAAATGAGCTGACTTCGTCAACCGATCAACTATAACCCATATGGCATCATGCTTCCTACTAGTCTTAGGCAAACCCATCAAAAAGTCTATAGTCACCCTTTGCCACTTCCACTCAGGAATGGACAATGGCATTAACTTTCCTGAAGGTGCCTGGTGTTCAACCTTGACTTGCTGACACACTTGACACTTACTCACATATTCTGCTACATCTTTCTTCATGCCTTTCCACTAGAAATGTTCTTTCAAATCTCTATACATCCTGGTGCTACCTGGGTGTATGGAATAAGGTGCATTGTGTGCCTCATCAAGTATTTCATCCTTCACCTCCTTGACATTCAGAATACAAAGTCTATTTCCTACAACCATGAGTCCATCCTCCCTTACTACCAACTCAGATTTCTTGCCATTCTTAATTTCTTCTTGGAGCTTGTTTAATTCTGCTTCCTGTGCTTGTAACTCCTTAACCTTCTCCCTAAGTATTGGCCTTACTCTGAAATTTGCAATAACACAATTTGGTTCCTCCTGCTTCAAGCTTATCCTAAGCTTAGCCATCTCTTCCAGTAAAGGTAGATAAACTATCTGAACATGGGCTATTGAGGACTTCCTACTCAAAGCATCTGCCACTACATTTTCCTTTCCTGGATGATACTTAATCAACAAATCATAATCCTTAAGTAGCTCAATCCACCTTCTCTGTCTCAAATTCAGTTCCTTCTAACTCAACAAATACTTGAGACTTTTGTGATCAGTAAAAATCCTCGTCTGAACCCCATACAAATAATGTCTCCAAATTTTTAAGGCAAAGATCACTGCTACCAATTCCAAATCATGGGTCGGATAATTCCATTCATAAGGCTTCATTTGCCTTGAAGCATAAGCTATCACCCTGTCTCCCTGTATCAATACACAACCTAAACCCTTTCTTGAGGCATCACTGTACACTGTATAGCCCTCATCTCCCGTAGGCAAAATCAAAACTGGAGCACTTGCTAATCGTCTCTTAAGCTCCTCAAAGCTTTTCTGACATTCCTCACTCCAAACAAATTTCTGATTCTTCCTCAATAACTTAGTCATCGGTGCAGTTATCATAGAAAATCCTTCTACGAATCTCCTATAATATCCTGCCAGACCCATAAAACTCCCCACCTCTGTCACCGTCTTGGGTGCATGCCAATTCACCACTGCTTCAATCTTCCTTAGATCCATATGTACCCCATCTTTCAAAATCACATGTCTAAGGAATACCATCTCATGAAGCTAGAACTTACACTTGCTAAACTTAGCATAAAGCTCATTCTCCCTCAGTGTTTGCAACACTATCCTGAGATGTTCCTCATGTTCCCCTTCACTCTTGGAATACACCAGAATGTCATTGATAAACACTATGACAAATTGATTCAGATACTCCTTGAAGACCCTATTCATAAGATCCATGAAAGCAGCTAGAGCATTGGTCAAACCAAATGGCATGACTAGGAACTCGTAATGCTCATACCGAGTCCTAAAGGCTATCTTGCTTACATCGGACTCCTTGATTTTGAGCTGATGATAACCTGACCTGAGATCAATCTTGGAAAAGACTCTTGTTCCCTGCATCTGGTCAAACAGATCATCAATCTGAGGTAGAGGATACTTATTCTTACTAGTCACCTTGTTGAGTCTCCGATAATCAATACACATCTGCCATGTTCCATCCTTCTTCTTGATAAATAGAACAGGTGCTCCCCAAGGTGTCAAACTTGGCCTTATGTACCCCTTCTCTAACAGTTCCTCTAACTGTTCCTTAAGCTCCTTCAACTCAGTCGGTTTTGAGAATCAAGTCAATGGCAAACTCGATTTTCCTCACTAGTGGCAAACCTGGTAAGTCTTCTAGAAACACATCTGGAAATTCCCTCACAATCAGAAAATCCTCTAACCTCCTTTCATTCACATTAGTGTACATGACATGTGTTAAGAAGGCCTCACACCCCTTTCCCATCATCCCGTCAGCTAGCAAAGCAGAAATAATTCTTGGCAATGGTACTCTCCTGTCTCCTTTGAAAATCACCTTCTCACTATTGCCCAGATCAAATTCCACTTCCTTAAGGCCACAATCCAACTTCGCTTGATAGTCTCCATGACATCCATTTCAAGTATAACATCTAAGCCTTTTAGGTCTAGAGGTAGTAAATCCACTACCAGTCTAGCACCATAAATGAAGAGTGAATAGCCCTTATACACTTGACTGATCATCACATTCCACCCTAAAGGAGTACTAACAATCAAAGGGTTATCCAAAGGCATCGAATCAACATCATGTAATGTCATGCTTGCAGAAACAAAAGAATGTGTGGAACCAGAATCAATCAAAACATATACTTCAGAATTAAGTAACTGAGTCATACCTATGACAACTTCAGGTGCAGCTGCAGCTTCCTCCCTTTTCATGGCAAACACCCTTGCCTGTGCCTGATCCCTTGGCCTTCTTGGAGGAATAGCCTTCCTTGCAGCTCTAGAACTGCCCACCTCAGTGACTGGCCTGGTTCCCACTGTTTCTGCTCTCCTTGGGGCTTGTAACCATAACCCCTCTTGCCTTGTTACTTGGGGACAGTCCCTGATCATATGTCCCTTTTCTCCACATCGAAAGCATGCTCCTATTAACTTTAAGCACTCTCCCCTGTGCAATTTCCCACAATGCTTACATTGGAGATTCATGTTTATGCTCCTTTCCACCCTATTATTGCCTCCTGCTGATGAGGCTTGCACTAACACTACCCTTGCTTATTTATTCTTACCAGAAGCACTACTCCCTACCTCACTCTGTGTATGGAAGCTTATCGTACTTCTCTTAGGCATTGGAGCACTCATCCCCTTCTTGGAAAACTGCCCCTGTTCTTCCTCTTCCTGTTTACCTCATTCTTTATATTCTCCAATTTTTCAGCTTGGAGTGCAGCATTTACCAATTGCTGGTAGTCACAGAAATTGTGGATCAAGACTTTCTCCTTGATCCCCAAATAAAGACCTCCCTCAAGCTTGCGGCACTTATCTTCTTCATTCGCCATAATGTTTGCTGCATATCTTGAAAGCTGGGTGAACTTCAGCTCATACTCACTCACACTCATATCCCTCTGTGTGAGGTTCAAAAACTCCCTGGCTTTCTCTTATACATACACCCTCGAGTGGTATTCCTTCTTGAACACCTCCACAAAATCTCTCCATGTCAGCACCGAAGGCATAACCTGACTGTGGGGCACTGATTCCCATCAATGGAGTGCATCCCCTGCAGCAAACTGACAACTTAGTCCAATTTCTCCTCATTATTACACTTCATTTGATTTAGGACCCTCTCGGTCCTCTTCAGCCATGCTTCAGCCTCTTCAAGATTTATAGTCCCATTGAACTCTACGGCTCCATACTTGCTAAGCTTATCATATTGTCCAATCCTCTCCACTGGAGCTTGCATCGGAACTTGAGACCCTTGGCCCATGGCATATGAGAAAGCCAAAGCAAAGGCCTGAAATAACCTTGGATCTAAAAGGTTAGCTTGAGGCATAGGAGGAGGCGGTGGAGGCACCTTATGTTGCACACTAAGTGCCTTAGGATCAAGAGCAGAATGTGTCCCCATATCTTGTGGGACAAAAGATTCATCCATGCTCCCTTGGCGAGAGCTGGATCGAGTCAAGGCTCCTTGAGTTCTTCTTCGAGGCGACATAATCACTCCTGATATATAAAACCAATAAAAATCTTTAGTTCTTGCACAACAATTTCAATGTGTGCAAAACAGTTCAAATCATATAAGTCAACCTCAAATCATGAAACACAATTCAAAACAACGCAAGTTGTTCATTTAAAAATAATGCATGTACACTTCATATCTCAACCTCCCCAATTTGTGCTTCGGATACTCCTAAACTTGGTTCGGGTGTAGGACCTCAACCTACTCACTCTGATACCATAAGTGTTGGGACCCTGCCCTTGCGAGTCATGAGCACGACGTCCTAAGTGACATCTGGATGCGCATCCTACAAAGGTGGAGTGCCCTCACCAAGACAATTCTCAAAGTTTAATTTCATCTTGATCTTTTATGAACATTTTGACCCTTAACTTGTACCTATAGCCTAAGTCTCTAACTGCTCTTGATCCTTGATAACCACCTCTTGTTGAATCCCACTAATTAGTGAATTCTATGATTAATTCTAACTAAGTGACTGTTCATTCATACTGGCTTAACTTCTTCTTTATATCGTCTATGGTTGGTCTATCGTCTTTGTTTACTTATGGTCTATGTTTGGCTTATGATCTGTGTTTGCCTATGGTCTGTGTTTGGCTTATGGTCTGGGTTTGGGTATGGTCTGTGTTTCCTATCGTCTTTCTTTCTATCGTCTGTCTTTCTATCGCCTGTGGTTGACTTTCTTCGTCTGTGTTGACCACCTATTGTCTATGTTATATCGTCTGGGTTCTATCGTCTATAGTTGACTTTCTTCATCTATGTTGACCACCTATCGTCTGTAGTTGACTTTCTTTGTCTGTGTTGACCGCCTATCATCTGTGTTCTATTGTCTGTGGTCTATTGTCTGTAGTTGACTTTCTTCGTCTGTGTCGACCACTTATCATCTGTGTTCTATCGTTTGTGGTCTATCATCTGTAGTTGACCTTCTTCGTCTGTGTTGACCACCTATCATCTGTGTTCTATCGTCTGTGGTCTATCTTCTATAGTTGACTTTCTTCATCTGTGTTGACCACCTATCGTCTGTCTTTCCTTGCGTTTGCCTCTCTTTGGGTCTGCTTTTGATGTCATCACAGATGATTCCTTTTGTCTGTGTTTTCCTTGAGTCTGTGCTTCCTTGCGTCAGTTTCTAACGTCATCACAGATGATTCCTTTCGTCTGTGTTCTCCTTTGCGTCTATATTCTGACGTCATCATAGACGATTTCTTTCGTCTGTGTTTTCTTCTTGCAATCCACCTTACTTAATACAACATCACTCTCTTCAACAAACCTCATTCATTCAATTCCAAGGACGTAATACAAAAAACACAAACACCAAATACTTCCTAAAGCCTCAGATTCATTTGATCATCACATGCAACATAAAAACTTAACAGTGGTCATAATCATGAGCAGAACATACATATATCTCATTCATCTTCAAAACAAATAATAGTTTTACAACGCTTTAGTGGACATTTCGAGCCCCCTTACATCATAATTTGAATTACAAAGTTTTCAAAGACTAGAATTGCTCAAATGCATCTAAAGCATTGTTTTGCACAAACCAACTTCAAAACAAAACAAAATACGCAGATTGCGGTGATTTGGTTTGACTCTTGACTTACATAAGCTCTTGCTCATCACCTGAATGGGACAAAATTGGGAGGGGGTGAGCTTAAAGCTCGTGGATAATATATTTATAATTAAGAAATAAGCAGAAACCTTTTTGAAAAACTCATTGCATTATACAATTTAGGAACCATTGTAATTTTGCATCAAAAATTAGCAAATACTTATTTCTCAAAGACCGCACTCAATCAAACAATCCATGAGCAATTATAAGTCATGTATGCATCAAACTTGATAACACATAAGCACATCAAAATGGTTTGGGTGGATCCAAAACAGAATGTACTACATATTTCCCATAAGGGTCCGATGTAGCCGTGAACAGAACGTACTAGTGCAATTCCACTTAATGGTCTTGCATAGTCATGAACTTAGGGGAGTCCATGAAGGAGCCCTATGCCACTAGTGGGCAGGCGGGAGAAGCCTTTAGACAAGTGCACTTGACTTAACTTAGGGCACCACCACAAACCCACATTACACATATATTTCACATCTTGAAATCTTATGGCCTCAACGGCTTTTTTCCAAAACTTGATCTCATATTCATAATAACGTTTCAAAATAATTTTCATAAACCAAATCACAACATATGGCACATTTTCAAAGCATGCAAGAACAATTGAAAAAAATTTTAAAACTTCCTTGGTTCAAAAGAAAGCTTTAAGGGCTTATTATTGAATTATAAAAGCGTCACCCACCTTGAATATCCTTACTTATAAACTTGCTTAGGGATATCCTTCCTCTTGCTTATCTTGCCTCTCTTGATTTCCTTTAACAATGAAAACAATCCTCATTCAATAGGAATTCAAATGGGAGAATCCAATAAAACCAAAAGCATGAAATTGACCCTAGGATACTTGAACCTATACATTTCTTAAGCTCCTTGAACCAAAAACCTTTCAAAACTCCAAAACATTAAAATCAACTTACCTTAAATCCTCA
>JAOSBN010165148.1:0-21377 GCA_027563595.1 Erythroxylum suave | reverse complement strand
ATAATATATTATTAACAAGTCATAATGTTAATACATGAATCACAAATATCCATTGGCCTAGGGCACACTACTAACATATTCCTTTTTCTTTTTTATTTGATTTTATTCTTTTCACTTTTTTATAATAAATAAACAATGAACAGAAAGTAGCAATTATATGTAATGTTCCTTAAGAGTAGGAGTACTAAAATCTGCTCAAAGCATCTCATAAAGGAAAAAATTATTGTTGCTAAAATATTCAAAACTAAAGTATCATTAAGTGGTCTATTAACTTATAATTGGGCAAGCTAATAGGGCTTGTGGGTTTTTAAATAGGGTGATTTCAAAAAACAAAAGGGCAAAGGCTCAATGAGGCTAGTATGGGATAATAAAAAGGTAGGTCATTTAAGCTAAGGGTTAAAGCAAAAAGCATATTGATCATTTCTATCTAGCATGCATCTAGTATATTTAAACCGATTCAAAGCAAGTTCTGAAGGTAATTACCTAAGGAAGCATCACACAAAGAAGGAAATGAAATGACTACAAAATGGAGTCATAAACGCTCAACTCCTCACATAGGCTTAAACAAAAATCCATTATGTTTCTATACATTACCTCATCGGTCAAGTGTCATGTTTTAAGCAAGCTTATGTAGCTAACTACTTTCATCACTCCGCAGGGTTCACTCTCCACTCAGGTAGTTTAATTTGAGTTCTCATATGTTTTTAATCTCATTAAAATTAGCATGATAGAATCTTATAAAAACACATTCATCACAAAGATTTAAATGTAAGGGAAATGACATACCTAATATTAACAACCTAACATGCATCCTAAATGACATGAGAAAATGCAAACATATTGCAAAGAATACCTCCCCTCACTTGAACAACACATTATCCTTAATGTGAGGAGATATGCAAACACATAAAAGGGTGAAATCAAACACGACATATGAAAAACAAAAACAGCAACAGGAACCAAATGGGTTAGAACATGAACTCATGGTGATTGAGGTAGGGATGGTATCGAAAGTGGTAGTTATACGCCTTGTGCTTCAAACTATCGATGAATCCGGTGTATATCTCGACTCTGATGTCATTATTTGCAAGTTATCTCCTTCATCATCCTAAAGTTTTCCACAAGTGTGACTGCAAGTGTTTGGTTGGTTGTGAAGATTGCATCGAGCACTTTCTTCCAACTAGGCTCTTCTTTTTCTTCTTCCTCTTTGGATTCCTCGCTAGTTGACTCCTCTTCTGTTGATGAGGTGGCACTGCGCTAGAACTCTCATGATTGGCCCTGATCTTCATATGAGATTTTTGGGTGATATCCCAGAGTTCCATGTTATAGGACTTTAGGATTTCAGCATGCCATAAGTGATGGTGATTTAGAAAATCAAGGTAGTGGACAAGTAGACCACAACAATCCACACCATAATGCTTAGCAATGGTGGAAATCAAGTAAACCATACCAAAATTATTAGTCCTCTTACGTAGAGTTGCAAAAATAGCATTTAGAGAATATGTGGCTATACATATTAAGATGTTGTGATCCATCCACCACAACAGAAAAAGTTCCTTCGTCGAGCACTTATTAGTTTATGATTTGTCAAAGACCATTTGACATATGAATTTATATAACAAGAAGTGCTCATGGCTTCATATAATGTTGTTTTGGGCATTCTTAGCATCAAACTACACCAAACTAGTGAGCTCATTCCAATAGAAAGAAGCACAAAAGTCATCATACTGATCCATAATTGAAGATTCAAGGAAATCATAAATATCACTTATAACTTCAAGGTTTAGCTTATAAGGTTGTACCTACAACCTAAACCACATTTCCTTAGGGTTACCGGTTTTGAACTGAAGGGAAGTAAAGAATTCATGGATGATCTCTTAGTAAACAGGATATTAGAAACATATAAATTTGCTCCATTGAATTATTTCTGTTAAATTCTTGACCCTATCTCATAATTCTAACCTATCTAGTGTAGCAAAATCAAAGTATTTTGAGACTACTATCATCTTAACACTAACAAATTAGAATTGAATATGTTCCTCCTTTGAGTAGATTTAGAAGGGTGCTCACTTAATTTCTTCCTAATGATTGGTTACGCTTCGCTAACTACTTAATGCGTGACATAATGGACTCCAAGTAGCTGGAAGTTGGAAGAGAGTGGAAGTTTGAAGGTTGGTTAGAGAGAAGGGAGACCATTTGGAATTTTTAAATTTAGAGAGATAAAGTTAAAATAAAAGTGAATGAAAAAAATGAGGTTATAAATAAATATATAAGTAAAGGAAGGGTAAAATGGTAAAAAATTAAGATGATAGTTGCGTGGTACACATTTACCCTGCCGCAGGCGACAATCATGGCCTTCGCTGATGATCGATATGATTATAGATGTGGCCCTTCCTATACTTCACCAACTTGTTCATCTTTTCTCTCCATTTTACCTTCAAGATCCTTCCCTAACACATTATTCTCACCATGTACCTTATGACTCTCCTTCATAGCTTCCCTAATCCACATAATTCTCCATTCTTTTGGGATATTTATTGAATTCAAACTACTCCAGCAACAAAATTTAAAACCATCCAACACTAAACGTGCATAACAAACCTTCAAGTAACATCAAAGCACATCATTGATCACCTAAACAATAAGAGATTGAAGAATCAAAACCAAACTAAGTATTATCAAATCAAAGCAAAACCATACCAACTCAAAGAAAAGCAAATGAAAGACAAATATGCCAAGTTAATGTCATTAGCTTGACCATTTTATATGTAATCATGAATGAGTGAGTGAAATGAAAGAAAGTACTTCCCTTTCTTGTAAGAATGGCTCTCCTAATAATAGCTTGCACCTATGTCCATTAACTTTAAAAGTTTCACTTTTTTATTTTCCAACTCCAAAGCTCTATGAGGAAACATTTGAATAACCTTGAATGCGCCACTCCATCTTGACTTATGCTTTCTGGTAAATAACTGACGTCACAAATTTAACAAAAGCACTAAGTCCCCTCCCTTGAATTCCTCCTTCTTGACGTGGGCATCAT
The DNA here is from genome assembly GCA_027563595.1 of Erythroxylum suave. Lineage (NCBI taxonomy): Eukaryota > Viridiplantae > Streptophyta > Magnoliopsida > Malpighiales > Erythroxylaceae > Erythroxylum > Erythroxylum suave. The sequence goes on along the minus strand of JAOSBN010165148.1, from coordinate 18,337 downwards.
GCCACTTCTTACCCCTTTTGTTGTACAACTTGGCATTTTCATATGCATAATACCTTAACTCCTCCATTTCATGAAGTGGTAACAATCTTTTCTCGCCTACTTGCTTTTAATCTATATTCAATTTTCTAATTGCCCAATAGGCTTTATGCTTTAACTCTAATGGTAAATGGCAAGCCTTGCCATACACAAGTCAATATCAGTTATACCTATAGGAGTTTTGAAAGTCATCCTGTAAGCTTACAATGTATTATCCAACTTTAATGCTCAATCTTTTCTTGAAGTGTTCACTACCTTCTCCAAAATCTTCTTCAACTCTCTATTCACCACCTCCACTTGGCCACTCGTTTGAAGATGGTAAAGGGTTGTCACTATATGATGAACATTATATCTCCTTAGAAGAGTCTCAAAGGGTTTGCTATAAAAAGTGACCCCCCATCACTTATGATAGCTCTAAGCACCCCAAATCTAGTAAATATCTTCATGATGAACCATTGCACTACCTTTCCATCATTTATCGAAGTAACTATTGCTTCGACCCACCCAGACACATGATCAACTCCAACCAATATATAAGAGTTACTTAGGGAAGATGGGAATGGTCCCATAAAATCCAAGCTCCACACATCAAATATCTCCAACTCCATGATGCTTGAAAGTGGCATCTCATCTCTCTTCGAAATATCAACCACTTACTGGCACCTATCACAAAGAAATACAAAATCTTTGGCATTCTTGAACAAGTTTGGCCAGTAGAATCCACACTCTAAAATACGAACAGTCATCTTATTCTCTCCATAGTGTCCTCCATAAACTAAACTATGACACTGAGTCAAAATTTTAAGCATTTCATCTTCCAAGACACACCTACAAATTGATAAGTGTGAATTGCATCGTGTTTTAAGGCTTAGTTTTATACGTATTTAATTGTTAATTCAATCGTTTAGTATATGTTTAGGTTAGGATTGTGTTAGTTTGTTAATTATTTATATTTGAAGTGTTTTATGGTTTAGTAGAAGTCTTTGAGCTTAATTATTATGTTTTTGGGGTACCTTGATATGTTTATTAGTGCTTCAAGGTCAACATCAAAGAACGAAGAAGTTTCAGAGACATTTGGGCCGAAACAACAGACCAAGATCATGGCATAACAAGCCACAATCGTGACAAAAGCTCTAGATTTAGCCCATAATCATGCCTAAGCATAGCCCACGATCATAGCCTACTTGCCATGATCTTGAGAAAAGGCTAGGATGTAGCCCACGATTGTGGCGTGCATTGATTGTGGCCTACATTTGGTAGACATGTAGACAATTTAAAACATCAAGTTTCGAGGGATTTTTGAGCTTTTTAAACCCCGAAAAAACCTTAGGACTACTCAGAACACTAAAGATATTTGAAGAATAAGAAAAGGAGGCAGAGGGAGCTTTTGTATCAGCCACTTTAAAAGAAACCTTAGCAAGAATTATCGAGAGATAGAGAAAGAGAAAAAGGAAGAGAGAAGAGGAGAAGAAATCAACTCGACGTACTTCTCGAATTAAAAGTTTTTCAACATCGCTGCCCCCGTCGTCCATTCAATTTTCTTATTTCCTGTTATTTTTAATTTTTTATTGTATAGAATTGGATAATAGTTAATGATAGATTTTTGTATGTTGATGACTTTATAAACTCACCTTGGTGTTTTATCTTTGATTTAATGGAATTTGATTATTTACGTTTTACTAAATTTATTGTTATTTAATTTCTGCAATTGCATAATTCGATGATAAACTACGAGGGTGAATTAAATGAAAAATAATTAAATTAGGCTAACGATAGTTAGGTGACTTAATTGAACTAGAATTAAATCAAATATATAAATTGTAGGAAGAGAGATCTTGGATAGGTTTCTGACAGTTTATTAGACAAGGTCTAATTAGGGTTTTGGATAGGTTGTCGATAAAGAAATTGCAACTTCCACAATCTGATTAGGTTTTATAAATTATGGTTAATGATTATAACTCAAGAGTGAGTAATCAACCCTAGAACCAATAATCCAGTAATTCATAATCGATTAGGTTAGCATTAAAGATAGGTAAAATTCCCTTTCTCTCAATTGGTAGTTCCTTAGGTTGATTCTTGATTGTGCGTTGCAATTGCTAAATTGTTAATATTTTTGTAATTGATTCTTAAATTGATTGAATTGAATTCTTCTTTTAGTTTTGTTACATTTTGAATTTCTACGATTTATTTTGGCCTTAAATTTTAGGATTAGATTTTTCCCCCTCGTGGGATCGACACCTTAGGATTTACATAAACAACCCTTGCACTTATAGATTATCAAGGTTAATTAATTAAAAGTTACACACATAAAAATAACCAGATCAAGTTTTTGCCACCGGTGTCAGGGAGGCGATTAGTTTAAGGCATTTAGTTAGTTTTTAATTTTTGTTTTCATTCTTTCTTTCTATTTATGAAATCGTGCTCTTGCATGAATACAAGAGTCACGAGAAATTCGAGTCATGCAACTTAAACATTAAATTTGGATATCACTCGACTAGAACAGTCCATTAGGAAGGGTCAACATGAAGAAGAAGTGAAAATCATGAATGCAATAATAGATGAGGAATTTTAGCAAGATTTAGACCATGAAGCAAACCAAGGACATCAACAACAGACCCTTATGGACTTCATGAGACCAGGGTTCAATGCGGCTAAACAAGGAGTAGCTAGGCCACCTATACAAGCAGCATCTTTTGAAATCAAACCAATACACCTAAACATACGTTTATAGAACATGCAATTTTATGGACCAATGCATGAAGATCCTAACGCACATATAGTGAACTTCTTTGAAATCTGTGATACCTTTTAGTACCATTAGATGTTGAAAGATGCAATCAGAATTAGGCTTTTCCCTTTTACCTTTAGAAATAGAGCAAAGGCTTTGTATCATTCCCTCAACCCAGCCAATGTTAAGACTTGGAATTCGCTAGTTTGTGCCTTTTTAGATAAGTATTTTCCCCTGACCAAGATCACAAAAATTATAAAGCAGATTATTAACTTCTAGGAAAATGACAGGGAATCGATCTATGAAGCGTAGGAACAATACAAGGATTTGCAACAGAAATGCCCACACTATAACTTATCCAAGGAGTTCTTGTTCTAAACATTTTATAACGGAGCAACACCATATACGAGAGGCACGATTGACATAGCTTCAAGAGGATCATTAATGAGAAAAGCAGTAGATAAAGTGGAAAAGTTGATAGAGGAGATGGCGATTAATAGCTACCTATGGACGAATGAGCAAAGTTGACAAACTACAACCTTCCAAGAACAAAAGGAATTGTGGTTATCGATCAAATGACAGAGGTGTAAGCTAAAAATGACAACTTAACTTGACAGCTCAACAATATGAAGGCTTCATCCTCCGATTCGATAAAACTCGTGCGACTTAAGTGTGAATTATATGGATAAATGGACCATGATATGATGGACTATTTCTTGATGAAAGAAAGCGATATAGAGTAAGTGAATTATATGGGAGCTTAGTATGGACAAGGAGGGAGAAACAATCCCTACTCCAACACATACAACCCTGGGTGGAATAGTCACCCTAACTTCTCATGGACCAATAATGCTAGAGGATAATTTAGACCTTAAGGACAATCAAGCTTCCAACAAGATAAACCAAGCTCAACGGAATCCAAACTAGATAGGATTTTATATAAGCTTGGAACTCTACACAATGCACAAAAGAAGCTAGAAGGAAAATTTAAACAAGTAATAAAGAACCACGCCATTTCAATCCACAGTCTAAAGGTCCAAGTAAACCAATTGTCAAACGCTTTCTTTACGCAAAATGTGGGAAGTCTTCCTAATACTTCAGGAACAAAAAAAAGGGAGCAACTAAAGGCTATTACATTTCAAAGTGTGAAGGAACTTGAACTCCAAAGACAATAGAAGAGCCCATCCATTATGTTGAGAAAAATCAAGAAAAGGAGAAAGAAGTGAATATGACTGAATATTCTCCTTATGTCGCCCCACCACCATATCAACCCAAGGTCCCTTTTCCTCAATGATTACAAAGAAGAAGCTAGATGTTCAATTTGCAAAATTCATTGAGAAATTAAAGACATTACAAATAAATCTCTTGTTTGTTGAGGCTTTGGAACACATACCTAAATACCCAATATTTTTGAAGGGCATATTATCAAAGAAGCATACTTAGAAAGATATTCATACGGTAGCTTTAACTGGCACCTGTAGTTCTATAGTCACTAGTCAGATGCCATCTAAATTGAAGGATCTAGGGAATTTCATAATACCCTGTGTGGTTGGTGAGTTTGAATTCACAAAGTGCTTGTGCGATTTAGGTGCAAGTATTAACCTTATCCCTTTACCAATATTCAGAAAACTAGGACTAGGTGAGATCAAGCCAACATCGATGTTAATTCAGTTGGCTGATCAATCCATTAAAAGGCCATTTTGAATAGTGAAAGATGTTAAGATGCAAGTGGACAAGTTCATTATTCCTGTAGATTTAATGATTCTTAATTTTGAAGAAGATAAGAACTGTCCAATGATCCTAGGTTGACCATTTATGAATATAGGGAGAGGAATAATTAATGTTCACGATGGGAAATTAACACTTCAAATAGGCGAGGATTAGGTCAAATTTAATATGAATAAGGCCTTAAAGAATCCAACTATGCAATGCATGTATGAAGGTTGAAATTATGGATCAAAATTTTGCAAGAACAAGTTGAGAGTTGCATCACAGAAGTACAGTCAGTGGAAGTGGAGATAGACAATGGATATAAAAAATGTGAATCTAAAGGAGATGATGAGATGGAGGAATTGAATGTTCAAATGCATCAAGATAAATTGGTTCAAACCGAAGCACCTATACCACCATCTATAGAAAAAACACCCACATTAAAGCTTAAACCTTTACTTGAATATCTCATATATACCTTTCTAGGTGAAGGTAAAATGTTATCAATAATCATCTCCAATCAACTGAATGAGGAGCAAGAAATTAAAGCGGTAGAAATTGTTAGCAAGCGAATGAAAGACATCAAATGGTAGATTTCTGATATTTGAGGTATAAGCTCAAATGTTTGCATGCACTAAATAAACCTATAGAAAGGATGTAGAATGACACAGGAGTGTCAACAAAGTTTGAACTCTAACATGAAGAAGGTGGTCAAGAAGGAGATAATCAAACTCTTAGATGCAAGAATAATTTATCCCATCTCTAATAGTGAATGGTTTAGTCTAGTACAATTTGTACCTAAGAAGGGTGGAATGAAATTAATAGATAGTGATAATGGAGAAGCAATTTCAACAATAATGGTAACAGGATCTAGAGTATGTATAGATTATTTCAAACTCAACTCAGTGACTAGAAGGATCATTTTCCTCTCCTGTTAGTTTTATTGCTTCTTGGATGGATATTTAGGACATAATTAGATCTTCATTTTCCCTAATAATCAAGAAAAGACCACATTCACCTGCCCTTATAGTACATTCGCATACAGACAGATGCCTTTCAGACTATGCAATACCCCAGTTACATTTCAAAGTTTTATGATGTCTATCATCACCAATATAATAGAAGATATAATAGTTCAAGGATGATTATTTAGTTTACAGAGATTCTTTCGAGATGTGTTTAACTAATTTAGACAGAGTTCTTAATGATGTGAATAGTCACATTTGGTGCTAAATTGGGAGAAATGCCATGTTATGGTGCAAGAGGGGATAGTGCTTAGGCGTAAAATCTCATACCAAAGATTCGAGGTCAGTACAACAAAAACAAAAGTGATAAAGAAACTTCCAATACCAAGCAATGCAAAAGGTGTGTGAGGATTCCTAGGTCATGCAAGATTTTACCAACAATTCATCAAAGACCTTTTGTAAATCGTAAGACGTTTGACAAACATTTTAGTCAAGGATTTGACCTTCCTATTTGATGACAAGTGTATGTATACGTTCAACAAACTAAAGAAGGTATTAATATCAACACCAATTCTATCACCACCGGAATGGACACTTTCGTTTGAAGTTATGTGTGATGCAAACGACTTAGCCATAGATTGTGTATTGGTCCAAAGGAAAGATCAAAGGTTGCATACAATTTACTATGCCAGCACCATAGGTTGTGTATTTAGCCAAAGGAAAGATAAAATGTTGCATGTGATTTGTTGTGCCAATAAGACCTTTACAGGACCTCATCTAAATTACATCACTATAGAGAAGGTAGTACTTATGGTGGTATACGTATGTGACAAGTTTTGACAATACCTTTTAGGATCAAAGGTAATCATATTCACCGATCACGCAGCATTAAAATACCTTTTCAACAAAAAAGATGCAAAACCATTACTCATTCAAGAATTTGATATAGAGGTGAGAGATAAAAAGGGAGTAGAAAATGTGATTGCAGACTTCTTATCCAAACTGGAAGGAGGGGAATGGAAGCCAAGAGGAGATATTAATAAAAATTTTCCAGATGAAACCCTGATGCTACTTGAAAACTTGATTACACCATGGTTTGCCGATATCACAAATTAATTTGCCAGTGGTAAACTTCCTTCAGATTTATCTTTCTAACATAGAAAGAGATTCTTACATGATTGTAACCAATATATATGGATGAGCCAATTTTAGAGTATGTGTTGATGGGTTAATACGACGATGTGTTCCAGAGGAAGAAATGATGGACATCTTAAAGCAATGTCGTAAAGGTCAGTATGCTAGACATTATGGAGCCAACAAAAAGATAGCTCGGATACTCGAGAATGGATTTTATTGGCTACAATAGTTTAAGGGTGCTTAAACTTTCGTAGCACAATGTAATCCATGCCAGAGAATAGGTAACATCTCCAAAAGAGATAAGGAATTCTTCAATGTATAGGGCATCGACTTTATGGGTCCTTTCCCATCTTCAATGGGAAAAATGTATATTCTAGTGGGGTTGGATTACGTTTCGTGTTAGGTTGAAGTAGTGGCATCTCCAACCAATGATGGAAAGGTGGTGAAAAACCTCATTGTACAGTTATTCAATCAATTTGGAGAGCCACGTGTGATAATAAGTGATGAAGGCACACATTTCTGCAACAGATCTTTTAATGCTCTTTTAAAAAGATATGGAGTGCACCACCGTGTTGCTACACCTTACCATATGTAGACTGGTGCCCAAGTGGAAGTCATCAACCAAGAGTTGAAACAAATTTTGGAAAAGATGATGAACAAATCAAGGAAGAATTAGGCATTAAAGTTAGACGATGCCCTATAGACTTATAGGACTGCTTTCAAGACACCTATCGAAACAACCCGTTATTGGCTTTTGTATGAAAAATCATGTTATTCTTTGATCGAGCTAAAACAATGAGCATATTGTGCAATTAAAGCATTAAATTTTGATTAGAAGCAAGTAGGCGAAAAGAGACTTCTACAATTGGACGAACTTAAAGAGTTTCATCATAATGCATATGAAAACACCAAAATCTACAAGGAAAAGATAAAGAAATGACACAATTGTTATCTTAATTAAAAGGAATTTAAGGTAGGAGACACAGTTTTGTTATATAATTCAAGGTTGAGGCTGTTTCTAGGGAAGTTAGAATCTCAATGGGGTAGACCTTTTATGGTCATTCAAGTTTTCGATCATGGACCCCTCAAACTGGAAAATGCTAACAAGGAAACTTTTAAGGTCAACAGGCATCACTGTAAGTTATATCTCAGAGAAATGATTTCCTTCTATTCTAAGAATTAAGATGCCTCCATAACTGCAAGGTTAAGCTAAGGACGATAAATTAGTATGTTTAGAAGTTTAATTCAAATTGTCAGGTTTAGCTAGAGTTGTTTTGAACTTTCAATAAAACTTTAGTAATTTGAATTTATTTGGGATCATTAATTCCCTCACTCTCTTTATGTAATTCTAGATAAGACAGCAATCTTAGGGTCCAAAGGATCCATCTCTGCCTCTATCACCATAAGGTTTTATTCTAGCCCTTTTCTTTTCAACTCTAGTCTTTACTTACTTTTTGTTTTACTTTAATTTTATATCTCTTATTTTGATGTGTGTTTGTTTATCCCCTTCTCACATTGAGGACAATGTGTTAATTAAGTGTGGGGAGGGTTATGTATTTTGCATTGAATGTGAATTTTGTATATTATATGATAGTTGTTATAATTCATTTTGTGAATCATGTGAATGTGTCAATAGCTTAAATGGATTGAAATTAATTTAATTTTGAATATAGTCTATTAGGTTATGAAGAATCATTAGCTCACAAAATTATTAAATTGGGTTCTTTAGTTAAATATACAGCTTAATTAGGATTTAGTGTTGAGTTGTAACCCTCAAAATTGTCACACTCAGTCATAATTTGAGGTCTTTTGACTTAAGTAGCTTTGCTAGTTTTTTTTTTTTTATGGAAGCGAGTAGCTAAAGCAATAAGGTAGGCAATAAATTAAAAAATTATATTTTTTAATTTTAAATAAATTACTATTCCGTTAACCTTTGGGTTTGAATAGAGCTAGTAACCAGTTGAAAAACTGATGTAACTGAAAAACCGGATCGACACGAATCACAAACGTGTGCCTCCGCATCAGAAAGCTATAATGACATTTTAACTAAGCAGCTTAATGAAAATGACTTTGTTGAGTAACTGGATCGACATTCATCACCAATGTTTACCTCTGAGTAAAAGACTAGGTCCTTCTTTAAATAAATAAATAATTTTTTTCTAATAAAAACCTACCGAACTTATAATAGCTTGACTTTTCATGAAAACATAACTAGGAATAGTTAAACAGTTTTAATGACCAAAGAATTATTAATGTGTGTGTTCAAAGGGTAAATAAATAAACATTTGGATCTAAATTAATATGTATATTTGGTTTAAAACCCAATGTCTTAGATTTTGTATGTTAATGACTTGATATAACTTGAATGATTATGTTTAAAATTAAATTTATTTGATAAAGTTGAAGCAATTGTCTCATTACTGTATTATATGTTATGTGTTTGTTATTTTGTTTTGTTGAGGAAAAGAAAACGTTTAAGTGTAGGGATGTTGATAAGTGTGAATTGCATTATGTTTTCGGGCTTAGTTTGATATGTATTTAATTTTTAATTCAATCATTTCGTATGTGTTTAGGTTAGAATTGTATTAGTTTGTTAATTATTTATTTTTCAAGTGTTTTATGGGTTAGTGAAAAACTTAGAGCTTAATCATTATGTTTTTGAGGTACCTTGATGTGTTTGTTAGTATTTCAGGGTCAACATTGAATAACGGACAAGTTTATGAGACATTCAGATTGAAACAATGCCCCACGATCATAGCATAACGGGCCATGATTGTAACAGAAGCCCAAGACACAACCCACGTCCATGGCTTGCTTGCCACAATTGTAAAAGAAGGCTCGAATGTGGCCCACGATCGTGACATGCATTGATTGTGGCCTGAATAGGGCAGACGTGCAGACACTCCAAAACATCAAGTTTTGAGGAATTTTTGGACCTTTTGAACCCTGAAAAAACCCTAGGGCTACTCAAAACACTAAAGGAATTTAAAGAATAAGAAAAGGAAGCAAAGGGAGTTTTTGCATCAGCCACTTTCAAAGAAACCCTAGAGAGAATTATCGAGAGATAAAGAAAGAGAAGAAGGAAGAGAGAAGAAGGAAGAGAGAAGAGGAGAAGAAACTAACTCAACGTACTTCCTAGATTAAGAGTTTCCCGACGTTGCTGCCTCCTATCGTACGTTCAATTTCATATTTCCTATTATTATCACCTTTATTATTGTATATAATTAGAATAATAGTTAATGATAGGATTTTTAGATGTTGATGATATTCCAAACCCACCTCTGGGATTTATCTTTGATTTAATAGAATTTGATTGTCTATGTTTTACTGGATTTATTGTTATTTAATTTTTGCAATTGCATAATTCGGTGATATACTGAGAGGATGAATCAAAAGAAAAACAATTAAATTGGGCTAATGAGAGTTAGGTAATTTAATAAAACAAAACTTAAACCAAATCAATAAATTGTGCAAAGAGAGATCCTGCATAGGTTTCTGATAGTTTATTAGACAACTTCAAATCTAATTAAGGTTTTGGATAGGTTGTCAATTAAGAAATTGCAACTTCTATAATCTGATTAATTTTTATAAATTAGGGTTAATGATTATAACTCAAGAGATAGTAATCAACCCTAAGATTGTCTAGAACTAATAATCTAGTAATTCGTAATTGATTAGGTTAATATTAAAGATAGGTAAAATTTCATTTCTCTCAATTGGTAGTTATTTAAGTTGATTCTTGAGTGTGCGTTGCAATTGCTAAATTATTAATATTTTGTGATTGATTCTTGAATTGATTTAATTGATTGAATTGAATTCTTGTTTTAGTTTTGTTACAATTTGAATTTTTGCGATTTATTTTGGCCTTAGATTTTAGGATTAGATTATCCCTCCTCGAGGCGTTGACACTTTAGGTACTACGCAAACAACCCGTGCACTTGCAGATTATCGAGGTTAATTAATTAAAACTTACACACATATAAATAACCCAATCACGAATCAAATTGTTAGCACATATTTTATACAACACAGGTCCATCTCAAATATAGCAAGAATGTTGAAACGTTTACTTTGTTGATGCCAGAGCTTAGGGGGAAGAATACCACCTGAGAGATAATTGGCAGTATCTATAAACCAAGGATCAAAATGATTTTCTACCATCATTAAAGCCTCCTTGGGAAAGTGCTTTTCAATTTCCTCTTCCTCTTCATTTTGTACCTATACAGGTCTCGATAGGTGGTCTGGTACAATATTTTTTGCTCCTTTCTTATCCTTAATCTCAATTTTGAATTTTTAGAGCAGAAACACCCATCGAATGAGTCTAACCTTGGCATCCTTCTTTATAAAGAGATAACGCAATGCTGTATGATCTATGAAAACAATAACTTGTAAGCCTAAAAGTTAAAAACAAAATTTTTCACAAGCAAATGCCACTGCAAGCAACTCCTTCTCAGTAGTGGTGTAGTTTAATTGTGCTCCCATCAAGGTCTTACTAGCGTAGTAAATTGCATATAGGCTCTTATCCTTCCTTTGTTCGATTACACAACCAATGACATACTCTCTTGCATCATACATGATCTCGAAAGGAAGTGACCAGTCTAGCGATGTCAAAATATGTACTGTTGTAAGTGCCTTCTTTAACTTGTTAAAAGCATCTAAATAATCATCATCAAACACAAAAGACACATATTTAACTAACAAGTGAGTTAAGGGTCTAGCAATAAGATAAAAATCCATAATGAACTATTTGTATAACCCTACATGATCAAGGAATAGCCGAATTCCCTTGATATCGGTAGGGGTTGGAGCTTTTCAGTCACTTCAGTCTTAGCTCGATCTACCTCAATCTCCCTACATGAGATCTTATAGACCAAAATAATTCTCTTTTGGACCATGAAATGGCACTTCTCCTAATTAAAGACTAAATGAGACTCCTCACATCTTTGTAACACTCTATCCAAATTAAATAAGCTATGGTCAAAAATGGAGAAGTCATCCATAAATACCTATATGAAGTCTTCATTCATATCTATAAATATGGCCATCATGTACCTTTGCAATATGGTCAGTGCATTGCATAGACCAAAATGGATCCTCCTGTAAGCAAAAGTCTTGTAAGGACAAGTGAAAGTAGTCTTCTCTTGGTCCTATGAGCATATGAATACCTGATTGTACCATGAATATCAATCAAAAACATAGTAAAAAGCATGGCCAACCACCCTCTCAATCATTTGGTTCACAAAGCGTAATAGGAAATGGTCTTTCTTAGTTGCCAAATTGAGCTTCCTATAGTCAATGCACTCTCTAAAACCTGTGATGGTCCTAATGGAAATCTTTTCACCTTTTTCATTCTCCATCACTATCATGCCTCCCTTTTTAGGCACGCATTGCACTAGACTTACCCACTCGCTATCTAAAATTGGGTAAGTAATACCTGCATCTAATAGCTTCACTTGGATTTAACGCCTCTCTCTCACTGTCTTGCATCCTTTTTTAAGGCTAATCCTATACATCACCATAATCCCCCTAATATCATAAATTTGCCAACCTATGACTCTTATCCTCTTCTTAATGGTCTCTACCACTTTCTATTCTTGCTTAAAATCTAATTTGTTGGAAATGATGATGGATAGGGTGTGATCCTGACCTGGAAATGTGTATCTTAGGTGGGAAGGTAAGGGTTTTAATTCTACAATGGAGGGCAGTCTGGCTTTACAATGGAGGGTGGTCTGGGTACATCCATTTTCTCTAACTTCTCTTGCTCACACTCCTTACACAATTTCATATGCACTTCAATAATTTCCTTAACTTCCTCTTCAAATTCCTTTACATAATCATCCCTAACATCAATATTCAAACATACAATTCCATATACTGACTTATTAAAAGATTTAGTCATATTGAATTCAACCTGCTCATCACCAGTTTTCTTTCATGCATATCAACTAATTCTCTACCAGTATTCACAAAGGGCATACCCAAAATCAATGTACAATTCCTATCTTCTTCAAAATCCATCATTAAAAATAAATAGGAATTATAAATTTATCCACTTTTACGAAAACATCTTCTTCTACGCCAATTTTCTAGAAATAAACAAAGGCATCAAGTTAATACTTATGCCTAAATCACATAGGCATTTAGAAAATTTAAAATCACCAATAACACACGGAATAGTAAAATTCACTGGATTTTGTAGTTTTGAAGGCATTGTGCTTGTGATGATCAAACTACAATTCTCTACAAGGTCACCATTGTCCTTGGAAAACTTCGCATACTTGGGCATACACTTCAGTGCCTCAACCAAAAATAAATTAATTTAAAACTTTTTAAACTTCTTCAAGAATTTGAAGAATTGAATGTTGAATTGATATTGTCTGACCCTCTGGGGATATAGAATCTTAGACTTGTAGGATGATGGTACATATGGCTTCTCTTCTTTTTTCTCTTCTACCTTTTCCTTTTATTGGCTATCTTTTTTCACACTTGGCTCCTCAGATTGCTTGCCATTCCCAAATGTAATCGCCTTAATTTGTTCCTTTGGATTAGCCTCAATGTTGCTTGGTAAGCTTCCTGCATTCCTAGAAGACAAAGCATTAGCAAGTTGACCTACCTGTACCTCCAACATGTGGACAGATGAAGCATGGTTCTTTAAAATCTGGTCAAACTTTGCGTCCATTTACTTGTAACTCTTTTGTTATATTCTTTGACCTTCCTTTTGGTATGAGAATTTTGAACCCAATACATCTATTAACTTGTCCATTCTACTCTCCAAAGACCCAAGTTAATCTGTTGAATTTAGGAGGTGCCTGTGCTGTCATTTGGCCACTTGTATTGTTAGTACTCCATAAAAAATTTGAGTAGTTTTCCCACCCAAGATTGTAAATGTTAGAGTATGGATTGTTAACTCTTTTCTACTAGCCTAAGTAATTTACTTATTCTGTACCACTGGCTTTTAGTAAGAAGTATTCAGCTTTGTCATAGTTATCCTGCCTATATAACTCATATTGTAATTGCATAGTCTTGACTATGTATGAAGAAGTTGTTGCATATGGCTCAACTACTTGGTGAGGGAAGTAATCTATGCTTGGAAAGTTGTCACTAAGTCAGGTGAAATCATCCCTTTTCTCTCCTTAGACCCTTATCTTCTCCTTTCATTTGACCATATGCAGCTATTGCTCCCTAACTCTTCCAAAAGGTCATAAGTTGCATCAATATTTTTTACACATTAAAGACCCTCCTGTAGCTACATCTATAGTTCTCCTTGTGCTCTGATTCATACCATTGTAAAATGTTTACAAAAGGAACTCCCTCAAAAAGTTGTGGTGGGGGCAGCTCCTTTGAAATACCATAAATGTCTCTCAGGCTTCATACAACGACTCCTTATCACTTTGTTGAAACTTTGTGATCTCCTTGATAATTCTTATTGTCTTGGTCAAGGGGAAGTACCTAGCCAAGAAAGCATGTGCTAGCTGTTCCCAAGTAGTGATTTTCCCTGCACTAATTGAGTTATACCATGCCTTTTCCCAATCCCTCAAGGTAAAAGAAAACAATCTTAACCTCACAGCATCATCAAACATCCCATTAAACCTGAAGGTGTTAAAGATCTCCAAGAAAGTTATAAGATGGGCGATGGGATCTTCATTGGACAACCTATAAAACTGCACACTACTCTGCAGTATGTTGAGGAGTGCCAGCTTGATCTCAAAGTTATTGGCTTAAAACGCAAGCCTTACAACTCCTTAAACATTGAAACCTGGCCTCATAAAGTCCATCAATATCCACTCAACTCCTCCTTGCTCTCTTTTTTCTAGCATATTCCTTTGTATTTTGACTTGACATCTAGCTATTCTTAGCTCTCTTTCGTACCTTGTAATGTCTGAAAGCTCTTCTTATCTAAAATCATTAGATCTTCTCGTGCTTTTTTTGTTCATGCACCTGTAAAAATATAAAGAAAATTATCAAATACTCTGTAATCAAAGTCACCCAAACTAAATAAGATGCTAAACAAAACAATCCCCAACACTGGTGTCAAAAACTTGTTGATTGCAAAAATAAACTACTTGTTTTATGTTAAAAACTGCAAGTATATGGTCGTTACTTATAGTAAAAAGCATATATTGTCCCGTAGATATTGTTCTTAGGCACCACTTAATTCAGGATGTGCTTTGGTTAAGACTCAAATTCAAATAATAAATTGAAAAATAAACTAAATCAAACAAACCAACAATAAACAAATAATGTAACAACAGAAATCCATTAAGAGAATTAATCAATTTATGAGAAGGGGATTTTACCTATCATTAATACTAATCTAGCCAATTGTGTCAGTTGTAGTGTTGATTACTCTCTCTCGAGTTATAACCGTTCCTTAAATTGTAAAACCTAATTAAATTATAGACTTGTAATCTGTCAATTAACAAATTACCCATAATTCTAATTTATTCTAAAGCTCTTTAATAAACAATTGGGTCATCTTGCAAAGGATCCCTCTCCATGAAATTACTGACTAAATTGATTAAATGGTCAATTATATCGCCTACCTCTCATTAGCAGATTGCAAGAGTAGTGCTCTAAAGGTAATTACCTTTAGCACTTTTGTACAAACTTTATTCTGATTAATAAAGCAAATTTTTCATTAAATTTACATTTATTTATATATGAATTGATATCGATCTTAAATCAAATTAACGAATTTCATTATACAAAATATAGCATGAAGGAAATCATGATGAGATCATGATAATAAGATTCCTATCATATATAGTTATATTAGTATCTAAATAATCCCTAGTCATAGGATTATTAAAATAGGACATTATTAATCCAGATAGACTAGAACATGTTGCAATCCTTGAATTTGATCAAATAGTGGATCTCACAAATTGTAAGCATGAGATGATTAGAGTTAACATATGGATGCTAACTAAAAGTTGTGACTACATCTGAGGATCTGCTATGAGATTATCATATGGATGACCTATCAAATGTCAATGATCAATCTTATCATAGCAATGGTGCAAATATCCTTAGACTTGAGATACTCAAGGATATCTTGGATATCAATTCTGTGATTTGACATCATCTCAAGATGAGGTTACTCTTAGAATGGTGATTAGGTACAGCTATTGGTATTCGAAGGTAATTAGGTAGCCAATAAAGGATTCACCTCTTTTGATAGAGGGAGATGATATACCCCCAGCCTCTTTTTAGGGTCATTACTCAAGAGTCTCTAGCCAAAGTAGCTAAATGTCATGAAGAGAGTCTTCAATGACACAGAGTAATAAGATCCTAGGATGTAGTCAGTCTAGTGGGAGTTGACACATTGCCCAAACTCCGAACCAAATAGGGTATAGTATGGTGAAAGAATGAATTACACGGTAATTGTCTATGAAAAGGTTTGAAATTTGGATAATTAACTATCAAATAGTTTGTGTGTTAATCCACTTATATTCTAGTAAATTAGCATTATGAAACCCTTTATGATTTGCTTGAATTAAGAGCTAACTCAAGTTTGTAAAATAACCAGGAACCTAAATGTCACACGCATAAAAGATCAGATCAAAAATATAGTGTTTATGACTGGTTTTTAAGCAGGCCATAGCCATGATTATGACTGAAGGCGATGCTAATTTTTCTAAGTAGTCCATAGTCGTGGCTACGTGACCAAAGGCATGACTTAGGTACATAAGTGAGTTCTTTATTGATGTACAGAGGGTCTAACTAGTTCTTACACACTTAAGTGAGAGGATAAGGACTTAAGAAGAGTTGTAGACTGAGAGAGAAATGTCTTGAGTCTTGTTCATTAAATTTATGCATTTCTTGCATGAATCAAAGTGCATGCAATAAGAGTCTTGATCTTTCTTTTCATTTTGAGCATCAACTTGAACTCATCGAGTTTGGTGCTCAAATCACCCTTACACATTGTTTCTTCTTCATATTTGCTTGTTCTTGGGTGATCAAGGAAGGGTTTGGTGTTTGCAATAACCTAAACAAAGAGAAGGATCAAGAAATGAGGAGAAATCAAAAAGGTAAAATGTTTTAAATTTCATGTTCTTTTATATGTCTATGCATGCATATGTGATTCTGGCTTTTCGTGTTATTATGTTGTCGGAATCTAGATTTTGAAACTTTCGCTGCATTCTTATGCATGTGATGCATGTGTTCATGGCTAGCCCAACAAATTTCTTAATTAATAATTTATCCAAACCTTAATTAGATATGAAGTTTTCCGATATACAACTGGGAACCTATATGAGATCTCTCTTCACATAATTACCGATTTGATTAGTTTTTTGTTCTTATCAAATCAACTAACTTTTGTTAGCCCAATTTAATTATTTTTCACTTGATTACCCTCTTAGTCTACTAGCGAATTATGCAATCTCAGAAATCAATCACATTGAATCCAATAACATAAAACAATTAGAGTTTTATTAAATTAAAGATAAAATCAACCCAAAGGTGAGTTTAGACATCCTCAACATTGACACAATCCTATCATCAATAGTTATTCCCATTCTATACATTAATAAAATTGGAAATACACCAGAAACAAGATTTGAATGGATGATGGAGGTAGCAACGTCGAGAAACCTTCTATTATGGGAAGTACTTCACGTCAGCTTCTTCTCCACATCTCTCTTCTTTCTTCTCTTTCTCAATCTCTCGATGAACTCTCTCTAAGGTTTCTCAATGGTAGCTAATGTAAAATTTGCTTCATCTTCTTTGTCTTATTTTTTATACACCTTTTGTGTTCTGGACAACCCTAGGATTTTCTCGAGGTCTGAAAGGTCCAAAAACTCCCTCAAAACTTAAATTTTTTAATGTCCACACATATGCCCGACACAGGCTATAGTTGTGGCCCTGCAAACCACGATCATGGACCACATCTTAGCCTTTTGTCATGATCATGGCAATCAAGCCATGATCGTGGGCTATGTCCTAGGCTTTTGTCACGATCATGGCACGTGGGCTAACTCCAATGCTTCTGTCACGATCATGGCCTATTATGCCACAATCATAGCATATTATTTCAACCCAAGTGTCTTCAAAACTTCTTCAACCTTTGATGTTAACCCTAAAACACTAACAAACACATCAAGGCACCTCAAAGATATAATAATTAAGCTCAAAGACTTGACTAACCCATAAAAAAACTTAAACACAATCAATTAACAAACTAACACAATTCTAACATAAACATATACTAAACGATTAAGTTAACACTTAAATACATATCAAACTAAGCCCTAAAGCACGATGCAGCTCACATTTATCAATAGCTCATAACTTAATTAGTTCTTAGGCATTCCAATAAACAACTAGGTCCTTACACTAGATCTCTCTCCGTATAATTACGGATTTGATTATTTGCGTGGTCTATTAGATTGTAACTCTCAATAACCAACCTAATCATTTTGTATTCGGTTCACTCTCTCGGTTTATTACCATAACATACAATTACAATAAATAATAAAAACACCCAATGTCGATATCAACAAAAGAAACTAAATTAATATTGAACCAAGTATAAATCCCTAAAAAAAGTTAGAACATCCTTAACTGTTGGGCCCTAAACTTTTTTATTATTTACTTATTTTATTAAGTATAATTTGGATAAATTTTAGGGGTCTTGCTAGATTATTTATCTTGGAGTTAATTAGCATGCTAATGTGAGTAATATAATATGATATAGGTTAAGGGAATTAAAGTTTAAGGTGGTAAGTTTGTATAAGGGGTATTTTGGGAAGATCACTTA
>JAOSBN010165137.1:0-21378 GCA_027563595.1 Erythroxylum suave | reverse complement strand
TTGTTTTCTTCAATGTGAAGTCTGACAACCAGATCCTCCAAGGTCATCTCCTTGCATTTGTGCTTGAGGTAATTCTTGAAATCATTCCAGCATGGAGGCAATTTCTCAATGGCGGTTGCCACTTGGAATGTCTCATTCAAATCCATTCCCTTAGCTTGGATCTTGTCCAGAATAAGTTGGAATTCTTGCACTTGACTAGCAACAGTCTTGGAATCAACCATCATATAATCGAGGAACCGTCCGACTACGAATTTCTTTGAGCCGGCATCCTCTGATTGATATTTCCGGTCCATTGATTCCCACAATTCTTTAGCTGTTTTAAACTTAGAATAAACACCATACAATGAATCATGAATATTATTTAAAATATAATTACGACATAAGTAATCTGAATGTTTCCAAGACTCAATAGCATTAAAGGTGTTAGCGTCAACTTCACCTTCGGGCATAGTTAGTGCCACTTCCTTCAGCGGTCTTGCCAGATTGAGAGTAGCAAGGTAGAAAAGCATCTTTTGCTGCCACCTGTTGAATGTCACAGTAACTCTAGTAAATTTCTCCGACTTCTACACATGACTGTTCGAAACATTTGGAGCAGCAACAGTAGTGTTGACACCAGGAACAACGACAGGAGGAGTAGGAATGAAAGTACCCACATCGGGAACCAATGGAGGTACCTCAGTGCTAGAAACAACGGGAACATTTTCACCACCAGTAGCCATGAGAAATACTCGAACAATATAAAGAAATTATGTTTTAAGAATGTTAGGAAACGAGTATATATAAAAAGGCAAATAAAAAATTCTGAGGCTCGTAGGAACGATTTCCTCAAAACAGATTTGCTCCCTCAATGAATGTGCTTAGAGGATTTAACGAGCAACTGTTTCCCAGGATACAACGGAAACCTAAATTCTTCTTAGCACTAGAAAATTCACCAACGAACGGGACCAAAAACAAAATGATAAACACCAAGAGTTGGAAGTCAAGTAAAAAGAAACGAGAGAGTGTTTAAGGAAAAATCTCCTTGGTTTGCGTGTGTCATGTTATCTCCTCAGGCTGCATGTGTCTTGTTATCTCCTCGGTTTGCGTGTGTCTTGTTAGAAGAAATGAACACTATTTAATATATATGGAGTGGAGAATTCATCAAAGCAGTCAAACTGTTTGTCTTTGAAATATTAATATATTTCCACCTTAACCGTTTACAGTACAATGCACCACATTCATGCATTACGTTTATGAATTAAATTAATTCAATCATTTCCTGTCAAATGCATGTATAAAATGCATTGTTTTAATTCACGAAACGATAGACATATAACATATATGACTACATTACATTTGACTAAACGTTTCAACCAATGAATTAATTTACTAATTCGAATTAATTCCCATATGAAACAACAAACGTTTTCCAGTGAATTAATTCTTCAATGCTGGAATTAAATTTTATGTAATTCTCTCAATCCATTTTATTTGGAATAATTGAATCCGGAAAATATTAAAAAGGTGGGTTGATCAACACCCCCCTCCCCGATTCCGATCCGGCATTCATGTCTGCAAGTCGCGTACACCTGCGTCCCATACATTACTTATTCACCTAATACTTCCAACAGTAGTCTCATCTACTTAACCCTAACATGATCTGACATAGTACATGCAATTGAAATTGTTAGTCGATTTATGCAATAACTAAGGAAGTCATATCTCGAAGTGATAATTCTAATGTATATCAAAAGTACTATTGGTTACAATATCATAAATAAAAAGGAATCATATGTTGTGAGTTTCTATGACATTAATTGTCTTTTAAACCATGATAAGAGGAAATTAACTATAAGATTTTAGATTAGGAGTAGTAACTAGAGTACAAAGAAACGGTATTAGTAAAACCAGAAATTAGTTAGCTTGTATAAAAAATAAAAGACTTACATTAGAAGGTAGAATATTTGGTGAAATTGTATTGTGATAATTAGTTTGCTATTTGACTTATTAAAAATTCATATTTCTTACTTAACTTATAAAGGTAAGTTAACATTATAATTGAGAAAAAATGCTACAAGAAGAGAATGAAATGTAACCAATTAAAACTAAAGATCAAATGACAAACAGACACAAAGCTCTTTTGTGGTTTAAGTAACTTTAAAAAACCTTCCAAATCTTTAAAATTATCAGAAGAGCACCGAATAATTTTTATTTTTCATAATAACCCCCATTTTGACTTTCTCTATAAAAAAAAACTAGCAGAGAAGCACATACGACAATAATAAGACACTAGACCAATCAATCCTTGCTGACATACCATAACCTAAAACTGACCTCAATCTAATTAACTCAACCCAAGACCAAATAATAACTTAGCAGATTACCTAAAAGAATTAACTATTTTTCTCTTAAAAGAAATCACATTCCTTAAGTAGTGACGACTATTAAGATCTTCAATCCATCCCTTAGTTAACTGAAGTTTTGAATCTAAGGTTGGTAGATTTTTTGACATTTGAATTATAGGTGGGTAAGTTGGGTTATTGTGGGAGTTTGAGGGAATGGAATCTTCTAAAGTACAAAAACTAATTAAAGGTATGCAATTTTGTTTTTATATTTTTTATTATTGTTTTCATGTTTTGGAATTATGCTTTTCTTGTTCTAATTTTATATCGTTTAGGGTAACATATTATTGATGTACCTTGTGACTTTTAAAAATCTTAATAACCCCTCTATAATTTTATTTTTATAACACGTCCCATTGTTGTTATCTTCCATTATAAACCACAATTGTGAACTTTAAAACAATGTCGTGTAGTGCCATATATATGGACATGTGTTGAAAGCAATATCATTTTGGAATCAACAGGTACAATTTTTAATAGAAGTGGATGGGAAGGGGGATGGGCGTTGTAAAGCCAAAACTATATGAAGGTTATTGATATTTTTAAAAGTCATTATATGCCAAACCACAAAGGATCTATTAGCCCTTTAGCACATGAAAGGACTTCATAGCTATCTGGAAATAGGTCCTGAGTTAAAGGTTAATTAGATCACACGCATGAAGGTGGCATGCAAAATTTTCAAGGTAACTTAACATGTTAGAACAAGCATGGTGCATGTTTTGATAGAGTTTTAGACACTATATAGACTAACTTGGCTAAGGCTAGCTTCTTGATGTACTAAGGACTTAGTGTATGCTTAAATGAATGGGTAATGACTAATGGGCTTGACATAGGTAAACATTGAACCAAACCAGTGTGCTATGAAAGACTTTAGGCTTAGATGACTCATCATCAATGGATAGAGATCATGGGGAGATCATGAATGATTTGACAGATAAGATTATATAAGATAGGTATCTGCTCTAAAAGGTACAGATTATGTGGAGGATAATCTAGAGATAATGGAGACCTTTATAGATATGGATGTATAATTCATAAATAGATGCAATCCCTTATCTTGTTAGTTGGGATGTAGCTAAATCCTATTACATAGAGTCTTATTTGGGTGGGGACATTATCTTATTGGCTAGTTTGATGCAATCTGATAAAGATAACATGTGATATAGTTAATTGAGTTTAATAAAAATAACATGTGATATAGTTATTTGAGTTTAAGTAGAATTCTGAATTGTAACTTGGCAATCAAGTTAGAGATGCCTTTAAATGGATCGTTCGGGCCTTGCTCCTCACAAGTAGAGATAGAGATTGAGAAAACATTCTTTTGTATACTTTGAGGGAAGTAATAAAGGATATCATTATTGTGTCTCTTTCTTACTTCTATTGTTTCCTTTGATAGCTTAATGCTTTCTTAGTAATCTTGCAAGAGTATGAGAGTTAAACACTGTGAGTGTTATGAGGAATTCGAGAACAAGTTAGTTGGTTAATGATCATGTGGGAAAGACTAAGTCTTGCTTAAATGGACCTAAAAGAGATTGTCATGCAAAGAAGTAGGCACAACCTACGATATAGTTTAGTACTTAGAAGACCTTCAATAGGTATCAAAGCCATATTTCGATATGGCGAAGAGTAGTAATTTAATAGAGTGTGTCAATAGAGTGAAGACACTAATAGGGTCAATTCCTCAAGGAGAGGAAGAGGTCACTTTCTACAATGCTTGGTTCTACATGTTAGAGGAATAAGTTTAATAGTTGTAACATCAAAAGGTGCATAAATCCAAAGTTTTCAAGGGTGTGTCGAACAACAAAGAAGCTCGAGAACTTTTTGTGTGATATGGAGTAGTACTTTGTGGCTACTAAGATACTTGATACTGAAAAGGTCAATATGACAGCCATGTATTTAGATGAAGATTCCAAGTTCTAGTAGAGAACAAGGGCCTTTGTAAAAATTAATGTGATAAGAACTCCCCTCAATACATAGGAGAAGATAAAGAAGGACTTAAAGTATTAATTGCATTCGATGAAAACTTGTTAGCTTGCATGAAACGTCTTGAAGAAGCTAAAGCAAGATAGATCGACAAGAGAGTATGTTAAAAATTTTAGCTCTCTAATGTTAGATATTAATAATGTGTCAAATGAGGACAAAATTTTCAGCTTTTTGTTCAGGTTACAACCACTGAAATAAATGAATTTGCAAAGGCAAAATGTGAAGAATGTGTTTAGCGCAATTACTGTTGTTGATGCCTTAGTGGATTTTCGAGTGACAAAGAAAACTAAGACAGGCTCCTTTACTTCTTCCAAGGGTAAAGGCCTAGACTAAAAGGAGAAGAGTTAGGGAAAAAGGAAGAAAAACTATGTAAAGGGAGATTTTAAAAGGAAAGACAAACAAAACAACATCTTCAAGAGTGGGTAGACATCCACCATAAAGGGAAAACTTATTTATTATCTATGCAGTGGTCCACCTTTTGAGAGAGAATGTCTAAAGAAGGAGAAACTAAATGTCTTGATTGCCAAAGAGGAGGAAAAATATTAAAAAGCGATATCCCATCCTTTTGAAAAAAAGTATGTACATGAGAATACAAGTTAATGGGCAATGTTGGATACATATGTGACACACTATTTCATAATAGAAAAGATGGTGCATAAGTTAGGACTTAAGGTGTAAAAGACCCTGATAAAGATGAAGACACCAATGGGCATAAGTAGTGGTAGGAACTGAAGTTAGCAAGTCAATGTTATATCCAAGTTTGGAAGATATGGTGATCATACATGAACAAAATTCCTTTTATGTTAACTATTGATGATCCATTAGTGGAATGATGGATAATACAACAATGGTAGTATATGTGTTAGCTATGAGCATCGAGAAAAGGTTGAAGAAAGGTATAAAGACCAATCTTGTTTATATATGGGAAATTGATGAGGAATATATGGTGGAAATCCTTAACGAGGTTGCAATTTTATCAAGGAAGTTTCAGAAAGTGATGTTGAAAGAGTTGCCTAAGACTTCCATCTTACCTACACACACCCCTTATATAGGATGTTCTCGTTAGTATTAAGGGAGCTTCGAAAATAACTAAGTGAATTATTGGAGGCAGAGTTTGTATAACCTTTTAAAGCCCCTTTGATGTTGATTTAAAAGAGGAAGATGGAATACATTATATATATGTAGACTATCAAGCCTTGAACAAGGTAACAATAAAAAACATTTATCATGTTCCCTTAGTTCAAGATTTGATGGATTGTCGAGGGCTGCAGTTTTCATGAAGCTTGATCATCAAAGTAGGTATTGTAAAATGTGAATAGTTAATGGTGATGGGTAAAAGAGAACATGTGTGATTTATTATAGGGCATACATATTCTTATTCATACCATTTAGATTGACTAATGCCTTTACAACATTTTATAGCCTAATGAATGATTTGTCATATGACTTCCTTGATGAGTTTGTTGTAGTGTATCTGGACAACATTATGATATTCAACATAAATATGGTATAAAATATTGAGCACTTGAGGAAAGTGTTTGAGCAACTAAAGCAACAAAAACTCTACGTAAAGATGGAGAAGTGTGTGTTTGCAAAGTATGTAAGGTACATATAGATGCATTAAACAAATTCATTAAAGGAGTCCTAATACATTAGGGTCATCTTGTAGCATTTGAGAGTCAAAAGCTTAACAGTGTAGAGCAGTGGTAGTCAATACATAAGAAAGAGATGCTTGTAATCATGTATTGCCTTAAGACATGGTGAGTATATTTTTTTGGGATAGGTTCATTGTTCATACTGATAATGTCACCAACACATTTTTTAAGACCTAGGAGAAGTTATCCATTGAGCAAGCTTGGTGGTAAGAGTTTCTTGCTAAATATGAATTTGTATGGGAGCATAAACTGGAGAAGCACAATAATGTGAATGATACCTTGAGTCAGAAGGTGTTCAAAGCCTTATACGTCATTACTAGGGTGGTAACTAACATGTTGGAGCAAATCAAAGTTGTAGCTCTGTTAGACAAAACATATTATAAATTAATCTCACGAGTTAAGGAAGGTGTTGGACACGTGTTTTAGCTTGATGATGATGGAATTTTGATGGCTAAGAGTAGTCAAGTTTACATGTCAAGTTTTAGTGGCTTGCGAAAACAACCCCTAGAGGAGACTCATAACTCACAGTGAGCTAGCTACCCCAGAGTTCAAAGTATGATGACGCTTTTAACTCATTCCTACTATTGGCTAAAGATGGAGAATGATATCAAGTTGTATGTTAAGACATGCCTTGTGTGTTAATTAGATAAGTCAGAGAGGAAGAAGAAGCTAATTTGTTACAACCCTTCTCCATCCCCCAAAAGATCGAAGATGTTAGTTTCGATGGATTTCATTGGTGGGTTTCCAAAGGTTGACATGAGATGATGATTGTAGATTAATTCTCTAAATATGCAATCTTTGTGCTAGCATCAACTTCTTGCCCTCATATATTATAGTGGAGTTGTTTTATAAGAACATGGTGAAATACTCAAAAAATTTTACATATATTGTTAGTGACCAAGATGCAAGATTTACAGGTCAATTTTAGACATCCCTTTTTAACATGATAGGTTGCAATTTGAAGTTGTAAATAGAAAATCACCCATAGACAGATAGCCAAACTGAGAGGATCAATGGTTTATTTGACTAGTACCTAAGACATTATAAAAGTGCAAGTCAGCATAACTGGTTAAATCTACTTGATACTACACAATTTTGCTCTAACTTGCACAGATCTTCTACTATAGAGAATGGTCTTTTTAAGATATTCTTGGGATAACAATCTCTCACTCCACTAGAGATTACACAAAAAAGATAGATGGCAAGTGAACTCAAATGTAAAAGTTTATGATGGAGAAGAAAGGGTTGTTAGATGGGACAAAGGATGGTCTTTGAAAGCTTCTCGACAAATGAAGAAATAAGTGAACTTAGGGGAGAGACCATTAAAGTTTGACTTAGGAGATAAAATAATATTGAAACTTACCTCAAAATTTTGGAAAAAGATCTCAAGTAAGTAAGTGCACTGAAGATTGATGCCTAGGAACGATAAACCATTTAAAGTGCTAAGTAAAGTGGGGAATGTAACAAACAAATTGAAGGTGCCTAAGAGACTAAAGGTACTCCCTACTTTTCATGTTAAGTTTTCTCAAACCTTACTATGAGGATGCATTAGATTCGAATAGAAGTGTGAAGGGATCTCCACTAGTTTTGAGAAAATAATTGAAAGATTAAGTGGAGAAGATCATGAATTATCAAAGGATGGGGCTATATTAGAAGAATCAGAGGATTGAATTCTTAATTTAATGAAACATAAAGTTGATCACAAAAGTTACATAGAAGAAAGATACTAGTAGTTCCAAGATCAGGTAAATGCCTACCATCAGACTAGTTCAATGAGGGCGTCGAATTCATTTGGTGGGAGTAGTTTTTAGCCCCTTAGCACAAGAAAGCACTTTATAATTAGCTAGATATGGGCCTTGGGTTGAAGGTTAGCTAGATCACATGCATGACAATAGCTTGGAAAAACTTCACAGTAACTTAGCAGGATAAATAAAGGATGGTGTAAGTTTTGTTAGAGGCTCAAACCCTGTACAAACTAATATGGCTAAGGCTAAGTTCTTGATGTACTAAAGAATTAGTGTATGCTGAATGAATAGAAAATAGCTAATAGATTTGACATGGTAAACATTGGACTAGACTAATATGCTATAAAAGGCTTTAAGCTGGAAGAATCATCACTAATGGATTCAGATCATGGGGAGATCTTGGATGATGTGGTAGATAAGATCACAAAGAACGGACTTTAGTTCTCAAAGTTAAAGACCATTTAGGAGGATCATCTAAAAATAGTGGAGATGTTTGTGGATATGCATGTATCATTCCTAGATAGATGTAGTCTCTAATTTTATTAGTTAGAATGTAGCTAAATCCTATCAGATAGATTCCTATTTAGATGGGGACGTCATTTTATTTGTTAGTGTGATGTAATTTGATAAGGAAAAGATGTGATCTAGTTAGTTCAGTTCAGTTAGGATTTTGAATTATAACTTAGCCATCAAGCCAAAGGTGCCTATAAATAATTCATTTGATGCTTATTCGTCATAGTCAGAGATAAAGATTGAAAAAGCATTCCTTTTTATAAATTAAGGGAAGTAATAAAGATTAGCATTTATAGTATCTCTTTTATGCTTCTATTGTTACCTTTGATAGTTTAGTGCTTTCTCAATAATCTTGTAAGGGTGTGGAAGTTAAACACTGTGGGGGGTTATGAGGCATTTGAGAATAAGTTAGTTGGTTGACGATCACGTTGGAAAGGCTGAGTCTTGCTTAAACAAACCTAAGAGAGATTATTGTACAAAGGAATAGGTGCAACTTATGGTATAAGTTTAGTGCTTAGAAGACATTTGTAACAACTTCAAATCATAACCTATTATGCTGAAAAGGGATGTACATAATCTATCTATAAATCTGGACCCGTGTATAAATATTTCATAGCACTTTATTGGATAAGTTTTTTTAATCATTAAGAGGCATGAAACCTTTTAGTCTTAACAAACAAAACCTTATAATCTTTTAAATACTCTTTAAAGAATATTTTGGGAAGTGTTTAAATCATATTTATATTAAACGAATAGAGTTGTGCATTGAAAGTTAGCAAAATCATGTCTTTAGGGGAATTGGTTGACATATATGGGTTAATGGTCGACCAACATAGGTTAAAATTGTTAAATTTGATGTATTGAGAGTTCGTTGTAACATTAACTGACGCATTTAATGCACAATATTAGATCAACATTTGCAACTAGCCATTATAATGGCTAGTTTTTTGGTTCTAACAACTACTAGGGGTCCCAAAAATCTGTAAATACATATTTTCTCATTATTTCTTACATTAAGAAGTCTTTGGGTATCTTTTACATATATTTCTAAGTGTTTTTCAATCTTTTGAGTATCATTATATCATATTAGTATGAATGAACCTCTTTAGAATTATTAAGTGATAAACTAAGGTATTTTGTGTTGATTTGGTAGGGGTTTTATATTATTGTCCCTAAGGTGTTCCAATTAGGATTGAGGTTTCTCTTCATTGTGAAAGAATATTGTAAAAGGGTTCTTCTTTGCTGAGAAAAGATTGTACAAAGGCGATTCTTCGCCTTCAAAAAAGAATTATAGTGAAATTTCAATAAGAGTCCTAGGAATAGATGTAGGCAAGGGATATTTACTGAACCACTATAAATCAATATGTATTCTTTCTTCTCTATCCTCTTCAAATTATTGTTCAATTGTTTGATTGATTTATATTAAACAATTTTCTCATCCTTATTTGTATTGATTGTTCTTAAATTAAATACATTGGTTATAAAAATTTGTTAATTTCTATAAACAAACAATTTACCTCTTTCCTCCTCCCTGTTGAGTGCCATTAGGGACTAGCAATGTTGTCTTAGTATTTGTATCAAGCAATTGTGATGCAAAAAATTCTTAAAAAGTACTTAGTTAAGATTTGGAAGAATCAGGATTAAATTTTTTTTTCAACATTTTATGATCTCCTAAAAATGAGATATGTGGAATTTTTTAATTAAAATATCTTAAGTTGGAATGAGCTTAATTTTCTTTTACAATTCAAAGGAAAATCTAAATATGTTTATGTATAATAGGATAATTTTTCTTTCATTTTTTAGTTTATAGCTACATCTTATTCTTATATTGCTTCTTACTAAAATAATAAACTCATTATAAGTAAGTATACTTTATTATCATTAAAAAAACGACTAAAACCTCCTTTGGTTCAATAAAAGCTATAAAGGATAAAGTTGATTACATAAAGACACATACCTTTAGTACATATATGATTTTTTATTTTTATTACGTATGAATTTGACTATTAGACCAAATGATAGTTCCATACATGATTATTTTGAGTTTTTGACTTTAATAGGTGCCTAAAAACAATTTGAAGGGATTAATAAAATGATTTATGACTAGTTGGATAAAATACCAATGAATAAATTATGTAAGCACACTTGTGTTACTGGACTGAAATGTTATACACTATTGAACAACTATTGTGAGAGCTTTAATAATGCATAGAAAAGGCTACAGATAAGTCGGTTATTGCAATACATGAGATGATTAAAAGAGAAATGATGAAGAATTTAATAAGAAAAGGTAAGGGATGGAGAAATATAATAGGTTTATTTGTCTTAGGATTTAAGAGCCGAAATAAGCATAAACAGCTTGCCAACAATTAGAATCCATACTTTAGTGGTAGGAGAACGTTTGAATTAGAACACATATTTTTAAAAGTATATTGTTGACTTGGAAAATAAAATTACAAATAAAGGAAATGAGATTTAAGTGAAATTCCTTGTTAACATATTGGTAGTACAATCAAACATGATGTTGGTAGATCTAAAGTACATGTAAACTTCATATAAAACATAAAAGTTATCCCTGGTGAAAATTTGTAATCAATCCTTAGTGAAAACCAAGGTTTTGAAATCCAACCATTGTAATACAAGGAAAGATCTGGAAGGCCAAAAAGACAAAAGAAAAAAGGCAAGGAGGTAGGAGAGGAATAAAACTCTTAAAATACCACTTAGAAGGGGCTTTAGATTTTATGTAAATGGTGCAAGCAATATGTTTACAATACAATAGACACTAATGCATGATAAAGCCTAAGTAGCTAATTGACATAAGAAACATTTTAGATGCTAAAGAAAAAAACAAACTAATTAAAATTCAATCTTATTGTTTTGTTTAGATAAAAAGAACCATAAGTTTTTGTGTTTGACGGTCATTTTGTGGTGGTATTTTTGGCAGGGGAGGTCAATCTATTAGTGCTCGAGAGGCTAGAGAATGTCCTAATTATGATACTAGAGAGGGAGAAAAATCTATTATAGAGAGGGTGAACAACTTGTATGTGTTGATAAAGGGGAAGAACATTTTGGTTTTGGTGCTAGAGGAGGAGAATAACCTAATTATAAGGGTAACAGTCAAGGTATAGAAGCATTTAATGACTTTGGTAATTCTAGTTATTTGATTTGTATGACATATTTGATATGGTGATTATAGAAGAGGTTGCCAAAGAAGTTAAAAGTTTTTTTAATTTAGTTTCAACTTGAAGTTTGAAACCAATAGGAGTGAACAATATGTCTAAATGAATAATATGAAAAATATAATTAAATTCTGCATATGAAGATTCACATGAGCTTAGGAGCATAGATAATATTTTATATAAATAAGGGAGAAGAAAGCCTAAGTTATTAGAATTTAAAGAGGATTTTCATGTTATAAGGTCAATTGATCTAATGGTTAGTATGTTATTTGATTCAACAAAGGAATTTAGACAAGCTTTAGTCCAACAAGTTATTAAGAACGTTTTTTATAATTTATATATGAAGAATGAGAAATCTATATTGTAAAAAAGGTTATAGGTGGAGAATATATGCTTTTCTAACATAACATGGTTCTTGATTTCAAACAAAGACATATATGTCCATCCATAAGTGTTGATGACAATACTAGAGTAAAAAATATATGGCTTTTTAAATTGCATAGAAATACCTCTTAAATCTTAAAGAAAACCTTAAATAGGTTATTAGTGGGCTTAAATGTGCACTTTTAATAGATTTCAACATTAAGATTACAAATAATAAAACATATAGGTCAAAGAGCTTTTCATTATAAATACTTAGGGGTAAAAAGGTAAAGTAATTTGGGAAAATAAGGTGATAAGGTTTAGCTATATTGTAAGTACAAATATGGTAGTTCTTTTATAATTAATTATCTTAAAGGATTATTTGATTCCACGAACGTATGCTTAAATGATTGTAAAAAGGATTTTTTACTGTTTGTAAGCTTGTCATATATGTTGATAATTATCATTTAAAGTGCAAGCCTGGAGGGCTATTTCTGTTAGTCCTTGGTCTAGATGCAAATAACAATATGTTTTTAATCGTGTGGGTTGTAGTTATTGAGAATATAGAAACATGAAAAAGATTCTTTAGATGTTTACAATAAGACATCAGAAACTAATAGGAACGTAATTAGGTTTTTTCATCTTTTATTGGCAAAAAGGTAAAATTTTCTCTAATGTTTCATTTTCTTATTACCTTACATTCTTTTATAGACATTCACCAAGTTCCTAAACAACATTAATGTGGCTTCTTTATAACAAGGTCTAAAGTATGTCATCGATGTTGATATGACTAATGTTAAATACAAATATTGCATTAGACATATTTATGCCAACATTTAAAGTAAATTTAAGACAATGGAAGTTGTTAGTTCCTAATGGCACCCGAAAGGAGGGTGAATTGAGTATTTACAAAATTAGCAAATTTTCTAACTAATAAACTCAATTTATAAATAATTAGTACATATAAAATTGAAGAGATTCTTCAGCATAAATCAATCATTCAATTGAATAATAATTTAAAAAAGGATATGGAAGAGATAACGTAATCCAACTTATAGTGATTTGACAAATAACCCTTGCTTGCATCTACTCCCAAGAATTTTAGAATTTCATTATAACCCTTATTTCAAGTCGAATAAAAATCTTTATATAATCTTTTTTTTCAACAAAGAGGGAACCTTTTACAATTTTCCTTCATGGTTAATAAGAACCTCAAAGCCACTTTAAAAATCCTAAAGTATAATATCTAAACAATCCTACAAAAGTTTGCAACTTAAAATTTCTCACTTTATCTGTTTGATAATACTAAAAGGTTCACTCACAAAAATATAAGACAATAATTTTTTAAAGCTTGATAAACACTTAGAAGTATGTGTAAAAGACACCCAAATGCTTTTTAATACAAGTACAAATGAGAAAACATGTATTTATAGGGTTTTAGGACTCCTTCTAGTCGTTAAAGCTAAAAATTAGTTGTTTTAATGGCTAATTGCAAAGCATTGGTTGACTAGTATAACATCTTGCTCAATTAATGTGTATTAAAGGCACAGATTGACTAACCATTAAGGCAAATGACTATATTGGTCAACTAATGTGTCAAGAAACAATCCAGTTACAATTTTAACTTACATTGATAAACTATTAAGTCATATTGATGGACCAATGTGCATTCCATAAAATTTGCTATTCATTTCATATTAACCTTCCTTTCAAAAATATTAGCCAAAAAATGTGTCCTTTGGAGAGAAATTGGTCAACCATATGATTACATTAGTTGGCCAATATGTCAATAAACTCAACTATTTCATATTTAACTTATACTGGTTGATCACTAACTTTTATTAGTCGATTAGTCTCCCCTCCTAAAAAACATGAAACAGTTTCAAATGCTTAAACTTGATTTTTTTTAGAGAAATTATAATTAGAACATCTTCCAAACTATTGTTTAAAGAGTGTTAGAAGATCAAAAGGCTTTTCTTTTGAGACTAAAAGCTTTCCTCTAAATGAATGAAAAGATCTTTTAAATTATCATGCAATGTGAGCCCTTAAGATCTTCAAAATTACTAAATGACATTATAATTAAATTGCAAATTATGAAATGACCTTGATATGCCTAGATCTTCTTTTTAGTTCATGACTTGATCTTTATTTCAACAGTTGCAAATTTTAACTTTTCTTTATTAGCTTCATGAACCTTCTTTTTGAGTTAATAACTACATCTTCTTCTTATATTGCTTCTTATTAAAATAATAAACTCATTAGAAGTAATTATATTTTTTTCATTAAAGTGATGATTATAACCTTCTTTGGTTCGAAAAAAGTTATAAAGGATATTGTGGATTACAATAAGGTCATATACCTTTAGTATGATTGTTCTATTTTTAATCACATATGAATTTGACTACTAGACCAAATGATAGTTCCATGCATGATTATTTTAATTTTTTGACTTTAATAGGTACCTAAAAATAATCAAAAGGGATTATCCAATTGATTTAGGATTAATTAAATAAAATACCAATGACTAGAGGGTGTAAGCACACTCAAGTTACTATACCAAAATGTTATATATTACTTAAAAACTATTGTCAGAGCTTTAATAATGAATAAGAAGGCTACGGATAAGTCGATTATCACAATATTTGAGATGATTAACAAAAAAATGATGAAGAGATTTAACAAGAAAAGGTAAGGGATGGAGAAATGTAATAGGTCTATTTATCTTAAGATTCAACAGAACCCAAATAAGTATAAATAGCTTGCCAGTAATTGGATTCCATACTTTAGTCATAGGAGAATGTTTGAAGTGGTACACATATATTTTTAGCAATATATTGTTGACCCTGGAAATAAACTTACAAATATAGGAAATGAGATTTGAGTGAATTTCCTTGTTAACATATTGGTGATGCAATTAGACACGATGGTGGCAGACCTAAAGTATATGTAAACTTTATATATAGCACAAACAGTTGCCCACAGTGAAAATCTATACTCAATCCCTAGTGAAAACCATGGTTCTAAAATCCATCCGTTGTAATACAAGGAAAGATTTGGAAGGCAAAAAAATGCAAGTGCTAACTAGGTAGGAGAGGAGTAAACCTCTCACAATACTAATTAAAGGGGGCTTTAGATTTTATGTAAAAGTTGCAAGCAATATGTTTACAATACCACAAGGATAGATACTAAAGCCTGATAAAGCCAAAGTAGCCAATTGACATAAGAGCCATTTTAGAGGCCGAAGAAAAAAAGCAAACTAATTAAAATGCAATCTCATTGATTTGTTTAAAAAAACCATAAGTTTTTATTTTATGGCTCGTTGATTGGAGTAAAATATTATTAATGAATATATATATGGCACTGATATGATATAGCTAATTATGACTAGTTTTTTTATACATGATGATAATATTATGTGGCTAATTATGACTAGTATTTAATTTATATGATATATTGAAACCTGTCTAATGAATTACCAAATTTTTGGATAATTAATTATAGTATTGTTGTCTTTATCATCGTATATGCTTCTTTATGTTTATGTTTATACACTTATAAATCATAGAGCACATTTATATCTATGTCATCAGTAGCATTAGTACTTGTTCTAGAAAGGTTACATCTATACCCTTTGAGCTTTAAAAAGTGAACATACTCTATTGAGACATAGATTAATGTTCATTGAAGCTCATATTAAGCAAATCCTACTTTTATTTGTAGAGGCTTGTTAAATACTACTAGGCTTGGAGAAACTCATCAAATTACTAATTGGAGATTTATTAGTGAAACACTCAAGTTAGATACTTGGGAACTGGACATAGGCCTTGTTATAAGTCAAACCAGTATAAATTGATTATGTTGTTCTTTCTTTTTCCTTAACTTTATATTTTCACATTTTAGTTACTGCTGTTTTCAGTTTGCAAGAGGCCCTTTTTGTTTAAACTTTTAGTAGGCTCCTCTCATTTTACTTCTTAACAGGCTCCTATCATTTATAAGAATTAATAGTAACTTACAAAAAAATTCAAGCCATACATAATTCCTCCCCCCCCCCCCCCAAGTCTTATGTGTTTGCTTTATCATTTGGTTTTAGAGACTTGGTTTCACATTTATTTTGTTTTACAGCATGGTGGTAAATCACGGTAGACAACTTGAGAAGTCTCGAAGGACAATATGCCACAAAGCCTCCTTATTTTAATGGAAACAACTATTCATATTGGAAGGAAAGAATGATAATTTATCTCCAATCAGTGGATATTAAAGTCTAGCAATCAATCAAAATGGGAGATACAACTCTTGCTATTGATTGTGTTGTAGAATTATGGATTGATGTTGATAGAAGAAATGCTCAGCTGAATGTTAAAGCAAGATACCATCTAATTTGTGCACTTTTTTCTAAAAGAATATGAAAAGATATCCTACTGCTCCACAGTAAAGGAAATGTGGGACAAACTTCAGGTTACCTTTGAAGGGACAAATGAGGTAAAGAAACGAAGGATAAGTCTTTTGGTGCATCAATATGATACTATTAGTATGAAATAGGGAGAAACCATAGATGAATTCTTTAGAGATTCAATAACATCATTAAAGCCTTGAAGAACTTGGGGAAGATATATCCCAATGATGAACTCGTAACAAAGATCCTAAGGTCACTGCCAAAGGAATGGATATCCAAAGTGACAGCCCTAGAAATTGCAAAAGATCTAGACACTATCTCACTTGATTGGATAAGAAAAAAAAGTTCCTACAAAAGAGGAATGGATCTAAAAGCTGCTAATGAATCAGCTCTATCTAAGGATGATGAAAGCCACACTAAATTATAGATAGATAGAGATGATGAATTCATTTTTATTATTAGAAAATATGGATGCTTTTATAAAAAGAAGCTAATAAAGAAAAGAGAAGAAAATTGGAAACAATAACTTCTATCAAAAGGAAATGGCAGTAGTAGTAATACACAAAATAGTCAAATTAT
Organism: Erythroxylum suave; assembly: GCA_027563595.1. NCBI lineage: Eukaryota > Viridiplantae > Streptophyta > Magnoliopsida > Malpighiales > Erythroxylaceae > Erythroxylum > Erythroxylum suave. The sequence goes on along the minus strand of JAOSBN010165137.1, from coordinate 4,587 downwards.
TTTTTATCAATAAAAGAATCCTGGAAACACCAAACTAGGATGTCCTCTTCTTCTTCAAAAGGCCAAAATTGAAAATAGAAAAAACCAGAAAGCAAATTATGACTACAGCTTGGTTTGGTGAAGGTTTTGAAATTTTTGATAAAGAAGAGCCTAAAGAAGTGAGCAATGTTTGTCTTATGGCTGATTCAGGAGAAGATGAGGTACATTATTCTTACTCTGATATTAAATTTGATGAATTATGAGATGCATATCATGAACTGTATGCTCAGTATAAAAAGTCAACTATGCAATATTTCAAAGAGGTTGAGAAGTCTAAAAATAATGATGTTTCTTTTAAAAATAAAATTAAATCATTAGAATCGGTAAATAAGAACTTGTTATCAAAGAATATGTCTCTTAAAAATGATTATAAACAAAAGGTTTCTTAAAAAAGAAGTATTGTAAGAAAAAGTGACTCAGTTAGAATATGCATTACTTAAGAATGATGAAAAAGTAAAACAATTAGAAGAAAAGGATGTTGAACTGGAACTTGAAAAAAAAATTCAGCTGGGAAAATTATATCTTTAGAAAAGGATCTTGCATATTTTGTTGATGGAAAGAATAATTTTCATGCATTACTTGGTAATGATAAAGGTGTCTTTTATAAGGCAAGAATAGTATATGATGGAAATAATAATATTAAGCTATACAAGAGCTTCTTTCTTAAAACCAGCAGTAGCCTTAATCAAAAGAGTAGGAACATATATTACATGCCAAAAATGATTGTAACTCTAACTCATCTATTTTATGCTTCTAATGTGGCAAACATGGACATATTAGTCATTCTTGTAATATTTGTAGAATAAAGAATTTATCTAAGATATATGTTTAGAGACCAAAAGGTCAGACTACTAACCTGAAAGGAGCCAGAAAAGTTTGAGTACCTAAATTGAGATAATACGTTCTGTAGATATTCTTCAAAACAGTGACAAGAAAAAACCAATGGATAGTTAATAGTGGCTATTCAAGACACATGGCAGATGAAATATCACACTTTAACTATATTGAAAGTAAAATGGAGGTAATATTTTCTTTGCAAACAAAAAAAAAGCAAAGGTCACTGGAATTCGTAAAATAGGTGTCTCTGGCTCTACTTTTATTAACAATGTTCTCTATATTGATGGTTTGAAATATAACCTACTGAGTGTAAGTCAGTTATGTGATAAAGGATATAGAGTCGCATTCTATGCATCTCATTGTCAGATAATAATAACAATAACATTAAGTTTGTTAGTCCTAGAAATCAGAATATATATTGTGTTTAATCAAAAGACATGTCTTCTTATAACGTTAAGTGTTTTGTTTCTCTAGACAAGGACTCATGAATCTGGCATAGAAGATTTGGACATACTAACATGAGCAATTTATCAAATTTGTCCAAGAATGAATTAGTAAGAGGACTACCAAATTTGAGCTTTGAGAATAATCAGGTTTCTGCAATATGTTTAAAAGGAAAATAAGTCAGCAGTAACTTTCCACCTAAGAATGTTGTATCTACCAACCAACCTCTTGAGCCTATACGTACAGACTTATTTGTTCCTACTAGAACTTATAGTTTTGGTGCTAAACACTATGATTTTGTTATAATAGATGAATATTCCAGATTTACATGGACTTATTTTCTAGCAAATAAGGATGACGCTTTTGAAGTTTTAAAGAAGTTTTGCAGGAAAATTTAGATTGAAAAAGGGTACTATATTACTTCAATTCGTAGTAATCATAAAGGAGATTTTAATAACAGAAAATTTAAAGATTTTTTTGATGATAATGGTATTACTCATAATTTCTCATGCCCAAAGACTCCTTAGCAGAATCGAGTTGTTGAAAGAAATAATAGGACCCTTGATACTATGGCGAGGACCATGTTATATGAAAGTTGTCTACCTCATAGCTACTAGGTGAAGCTATGTCTACGAACTATTACATTTTGAATAGGTGTCTTATAAGACCTATTCTCAAAAAGACCCCGCATGAGCTACGGAAAGGGAGAAAGCCAAATGTAGCCTATTTTTGAGCTTTTAGTTGTAAGCATTTTGTGTTGAATAATGGTAAGGACAACCTAGGGAAATTTGATGCAAGGTCTAATAAAATCATATTTCTTAGATACAGCACTATTATCAGAGAATTTAGAGTCTACAACATAAGAACTAAGAGAATAGAAGCATCAATACATTTATTGTTTGATGAATCAATATCCTCAACAACTGTTGATTTAGATGACGAAAAGTATCCTTTGGTCCCTAAAGATACAACTCAAACTCAAACTGCACTAGTAGTGCCTTTAGATTCATAAGATTAAGAATGTCCTTCTAAAACAAAGACAAAGAAGGCTTCTTCTCTGAATACAACTCAACAGGCTCTTATAATTCAAAGGACACTAGATACTAATAGCAGAAGAACAACAAGAGAATGGAGAGGTCATGATAGACTTTAGTATATTCTAGGAGACCCTTCAGAAGGCCTAAGAATCAGAGCATCTCTCAAAAATAATTATTTTTTTCATAATTAGAACAAAAAAATTTAAAGAAGCACTTACTGAAGAAAACTAGATCTCAGTTATGAAAGAGGAATTAAATCAGTTTGAAAGGAACCAAGTTTAGAATCTAGTACCTTATCCACAAGACTAGACAATCATTGGAAATCATTGGGCATTTCAAAACAAACTTGAAGAAAATGGTAAGGGAGTGACAAATAAAGCTAGACTTATAGCTCAAGGATATTACCAACAGGAAGGTATTGATTTCGAAGAGACTTATGCTCCTGTTGCTAGACTGGAGGCTATCAAAATTTTATTTGCTTTGCATGCTATAGAAATTTTAAATTATTCCAAATGGATGTTAAAACTCCTTTTTAAATGGATATATTAACGCAGAAGTTCAAAATGCCTTTTTAAATGGATATATTAACAAAGAAGTGTTTGTTAAGCAACCTCCAGTTTTGGAGGGTACAAACCATCCAGATTTTGTGATGAAATTAACAAAAGCTTTGTATGGTCTATAGTAGGCTCCTCAAGCATGGTATGACAGATTAAGTAACTTTTTGCTTGAGAATAAATTTGAAAGATGAAAGGTAGATAAAACTATATTTATCCAAAAAAAAGGAAATTTTTTTTACTTATAGTTCAAATATATGTTGATGACATAATATTTAGTCCTATTAATCCATCTTTCGGTGAAGAATTCTCAGCTTTAATGTAGGGGGAGTTTGAAATGAGCATGATGGGTGAACTATCCTTCTTCCTTGGATTACAAATCAAGTAATCAAACATAGGAATTTTCATCATTCAAAACAAGTACGCAAAGGAAATTATCAAGAAATATCATTTCGAAAATGCCAAACCTATGGGAACTCCAATGTATACTAAAACCAAACTTGATAAGGATGAAAATCGCAAAGCCATTAATGAAACAAAATATAGAGGAATGATTGGTTCACTTATATACCTCACAAGTTCAAGACCAGATATTATGCGTAGTGTGTGCCTTTGTGCACATTTTCGGTCAAATCCTAAAGAAATTCGCCTTAAAGCAATCAAGAGGATTTTTCGTTATCTTCTTAGAACCATGGACTTTGGACTATGGTATCCAAAAACATATTTATTTAACATGTTTGGCTACTATGATGCAGGTTATGCAGGTGATAAAGTTGACAGGAAAAGCATAAGTGGCTACTATTAATTCCTTCGTGGATTTTTGGTCTCTTGGTCCTACAAGAAACAAAATTGCACAGTACTTTTCACAACTAAAGAAAAATATATAAAAGCTGCCAATTATTGTGCTCAGATATTATGATAAAGCATTAACTCCAGGATTTCTCTCTAAACCTTAGTTATATTCAAATATTGTGTGATAGCAAAAGTGCAATTAAATTGTCTAAAAATCCAGTGCAACATTCTAGGACTAAACATATAGAAGTTAAACATCATTTTCTTAGAGATTATGTTTTAGAAGAAACTATAGAATTATTACATGTTAATATTGAAAATCAAGTAGTTGGTATCTTTACCTCTTTCAGAAGATAGATTTTTCTTATTAAGAAAAGAGCTTGGTATAGGCAAATTATCAGACATCTAACTCTATTCAAAGATTTTATGCTACTTTTGCAAATATTAGAAGGCTCCTTTGAATGTGCTTACTTCGAAGGCTTTGTCAATTTAAAGAGGAAGAGTAACCTTATTTAGAGATCATAGTAACTAAAATGATGTCATTTCATTTTTTAAAATCACAAGCGTAGTGTTGTCAGACTGACAGAAGATACGAAAACGATCATCCCCCTAGGAACATATGTGTTGTTTCACCTTTACTGTCACTACAATCGAAGCAATTGTCTACACCCACTGTCTGTTTGGTTAGCGTCTTCAACATGCAGAGACGGGACGAGATAGAAATCTGAAGACGGAACAGAACAAAAATTAGAGACAGTGAGCTGTTTGGTTATGAAGGACAGAACAGAAAAAATTGTCTTCGTCTGAAGGACAAAATGTGTTTGGTTGCAATGGACAGAACAAAAAAATAGTATCAATGACGAAAATACCCCTACAGTATAATA